>PVIH01028887.1:0-14486 GCA_004025045.1 Sigmodon hispidus | reverse complement strand
TATGCACATACTCTTTCATTCTAATGAGGAATTCTAACCATTGGTACAGAAGTAAAGGAAACTAAGTTTTTAAAAAATAATAGTCAGTTTATTCTGCCAACTTTTTTCAACTTTCCAATGCTTGTTATGGAAATAGACTAAAGTTAAACATCACATATTCTTTGGCAAGTAATGTAGCTGAATTATTTGTAATCTAAATAGAAATGGAATTTAAGGTAATAAAAGGTATAACATTATGCCTACTAGAAAAAATAGTACAAAAATTCACAAAGAGATTAAATAATATCAGAAGATTTACCTATGATATCACTGGAAAAATAAAGGAAGTATTTATAAATTGGTGTAATAATTAAAATAATATATAACATGAGTTATTGGGTCTATTCATAATTTCATAGAATAATTTCTAAATGAACTGATGGCAAGAATCTGTTTAAAAACCGTACAGATATTTTTAAGTTGAGTTACTATCGTAAACTTATAAATGTATCAAAGTTTTCTGTTAACAATACACATAATTAATTTTAATGTTAGCCTAAACACCCAAATGAAGATAAATTGGAGAATAAATAACAAACCAAGAATAAAAACTTTATTATTTAAAGAACACTCATATTATAGAAATATAAGTAACTTTTACAAATGTAACAATCTAATGGAATACTGTGCAAAAAATATAATTTTACAGCTTACATGTAAGATGTAAACCATCTTCACAAAAAAATGAATAAATTGTTTCATGCTAGAATACATGCATGCTAATATTATATCAAAATATTAGTCCTGCTGTGTAAGATACATGATCTCAATATTTAATAATAAAATAATAAGGATTGAGCGATAGAGATAGAAGCATTGCTAGTTATATTCTTGATGACAACATAAATGTTTCAACTTTATAGCAGTGGCAGAAAAATAACATGTAACTAATCTGTAATGTAGTTTGACTTCTTTCCAAGAGCTATCTTGCCAAAAGTACAGAACTATCAGCCATGAGAAGAAAAAATTGAACCATCACATCAAATGATAAACTAATAAAGGACAAATGATAAAATAATACTGAGATCAAGATCAGTAAAAATTCGTTGCTTAAGCTATAATCATGGAATAATAAACAACTACAAAACAAATGAATCATTTCTCCATATACTACACTGGAGCAATCTTCAAGACACAAATTAAGTGATAAAAATAAAATGTCAAAGGGTCTCTAAAGAGTAATGATTTTACTGATGGGCTACATGTTGTAAAATCGCCAAATAATAAATATATATTTAAAAAAGAAAAAAATATGATCCCAGCTTTTAGCATCTTTAGACAAGCAAGAGGATTCTTTTGGACTTTTTCTCATCCAGAAATAGAGACATGGCACTGTACAAATGTTTAGAAAGCTAGGGTACTTTGTCTGTTCTGGAGTACAATATCCAGATGACACTAAAAGTTAGAGGAAATAAAACTATTTCAAACCTCTAAAAAATGAATGATTTTATGTTAGAACAGTGATATATGTATTATATACATGTGTGATATAGTTAATATTTAATAAAGCATTTTCGATGATGAATTTTTTGCCAGCAAGAATAAGTTTATAAACTATATTTAACTTATTTTATAATTTGACTTTTAATTTTACATAACAAAAAATAAAGTGATTAACACTAGGAAATGCTAACCAAGTAAGCCCAACTACCTGAATTGAACTTCCATAACTCCTGTGGAAAAGATGAACCTGATAGTATATGCATCAATTCCTAGATCTGGGGATCACTAGACAGACAGTCTAAGTAAAAGACACTGTTTTAGGAACCAACATTCAGACATGTCCTATGACCCCCACATGTATATACCTATATGCATACATAGTTCCACTCACATCAGCTGTGTACATGAACGTGTGTGCATGTGTGGGCAGAAACACACACACACACACACACACACACACACACACATATATATATATATATATATATACACACACACACAGTTTTACAGAATTAGATCAATTGAAAAACTACAAGGTCCATGTAATGTGAGATGGCTCAGGAGTTAAGAATGCCTTTTGGGAAAACTTTCCTACCCTGAAGAAGCTTACAGAACACCAAATAGATATGACCCCCCAAAAAAGTCAGTGTGCCACATTATAATCAAGCCACAAAACATACAAAGAAAATTTTAAGAGCTGCAAAAGAAAAGGGCCAACTCACATATAAAGGCAAACCCATCAGAATAGGGCCTGACTATTCAATGGAAATGATGAAAGTTAGAAGGGCTTGAACAGAAGTTATACAGATGATAAAAGAGAATGGCAGCCAAACTAGAATACTATGCCCTGCAAAATTATCAATCAACATAGATGGAGTAAACAAGGTATTTCAGGACAAAGTAAGACTGAAATAATATCTATCTGATATTCTGAAATAATATCTGAAATAATATCTGAAAGAATATTCAGCACTACAGAGAGTATTAGACGGAAAACTCCAACACAAGGACCCCAGATACACACATGAAATCACAAACAATCAATAATTCCACAAAAGAATACCACAGAGAAAGGAAATATAGACTAGTTACCACCAAAAATGGCAGGAAATATGAATCAATGGTCACTAATTTCCCTTAATATCAATGGTCTCAACTCTCCTATAAAACGTCACATACTAACAAGATGGATACAACAACAGAAGCCATCCTTCTGTTGCCTACAAGAAACACACCTCAACCACAAAGACAGACACAGGCTTAGAATAAAGATTTGGGAAAAGATTTTCCAGTCAAACGGTCCTAAGAAACAAGCGGGGGTTGCAATCCTAATATACAACAAAGTAGACTTTAAGCTAAAAGCAATTAAAAGGTACCAAGATGGTCACTACTTATTCATCACAGGAAAAATTGACCAAGAGGAGATTTCAATCTTGAATATTTATGCCCCTAATATAAGGGCACCTACTTATGTAAAAGAAATACTGCTAAAGCTAGAACCCCACATCAAATCTTACACCCTAAAAGTGGGAGACTTCAATATCCCACTTTATACCCTGGATAGATCAACCAGACAGAGTCTCAACAGAGAAATAAGGAGTCTAAAAGGGGTTATGATGCAAATGGATTTAATAGATATCTACAGAAGCTTCCACCCAAAAGCAAAGGAATATACATGTTTCTCAGCTCCTCATGGAACTTTCTCCAAAATTGATCACATAATTGGTCATAAAGCTAATATCAACAGACACAAACAAATGGAAATAATCCCTTGCAATATATCAGACCACCAGGGCCTAAAGTTAGTGTTCAACAAATCAAAACCCAAAGAAAGCCTACCAACTCATGGAAACTAAACATCACTCAGCTGAACCATCTCTGGGTCAAGGAAGAAATTAAGAAAGAAATCAAAGTCTTCCTAGAATTTAATGAAAATGAACCCACAACGTATCCAAACTTGTGGGACACAATGAAAGCAGTCTTAAGAGGAAAATTCATAGTGCTAGATGCCTATATGAAAAACCTAGAGAAATCCCATACTAGAGACCTAACAGCTAAGCTGAAAGCCTTAGAACAATTAGAAGCAAACTCACCTAGAAGGAGTAGACGGCAGGAAATAATCAAACTTAGAGCTGAAGTCAATACAATTGAAACAAATAGAACAATACAAAGAATCAATGAATCTAAGAGTTGGTTCTTTGAGAAAGTCAACAAGATAGATAAGCACTTAGACAAACTAATCAAAAAAAAAAAAAAGAAAAGAAAAGACAGAGTGTTCAAATCAACAAAATCAGAAATGAAAGGGGGGGCATAAAAACAGACCCCCAGAAACACAGAGATTTATCAGGTCATATTTTGAAAATCTGTATTCCACAAAAATGGAAAACATAGAAGAAATGGACAGCTTTCTGGGCAGGTACCATCTACCAAAATTAAATGAAGATCAGATTAATTACCTAAACAGGCCTATAACCCTTAAGGAAATTGAAGCTGTCATTAAAAACCTGCCCAGAAATAAAAGCCCTGGTCCAAATGGTTTAGTGCCGAATTCTACCAGACATTCAAAGAAGAATTACTACTGATACTCCTCAAAATATTTCACACAGTAGAAACTGAAGGTATATTGCCAAATTCCTTTTATGAGGCCACAATCACCCTAATACCCAAGCCACTCAAAGGCATAACAAAGAAGGAGAATTACAGACCAATTTCCCTCATGAATATTGATGCGAAAATTCTCAACAAAATTTTGGCAAACCGTATACAACAATGTATAAAAGATATCATTCACTATGACCAAGTAGGCTTCATCCCAGAAATGCAGGGCTGGTTTAACATACGAAAAACTGTAAATGTTATCCATCATATAAACAAACTAAAGGAACAAAACCACATTATCACATCCTTAGATGTGGAAAAAGCCATTGACAAAATCCAACACTCCGTTATGATTAAAGCCCTGGAGAGATTAGGAATACAGGGAGAATACCTAAATATAATAAAGGCGATTTACATGAAGCCGACAGCCAGTATCAAACTTAATGGAGAAAAACTCAAAGCAATCCCACTAAAATCAGGAACTAGACAAGGATGTCCTCTCTCCCCTTATCTATTCAATATAGTTCTCGAAGTTTTAGCTAAAGCAATAAGGGAAAAAAAAGAGATTAAGGGGATACAAATTGGAAAAGAAGAAGTGAGGCTATCTCTATTTGCAGATGATATGATTGTATACATAAGTGACCCACAAAATTCTTCCAAGGAACTGCTAAAGCTGATAAACACCTTCAGCAATGTAGCAGGATACAAGATTAACTGAAAGAAATCAGTAGCCCTTCTATACGCTAAAGATAGAAGAGCTGAAAAAGAAATAAGGGAAACATTACCCTTCATAATAGGTGCAAATAGTATTAAATACCTTATAGTAACTATAACTAAAGAAGTAACAGGTGTATTTGACAAAATTTTAAATCACTGAAGAAAGAAATTGAGGAGGATATCAGAAAATGGAAAGCTCTCCCACGATCCTGGATTGGTAGGATCAACATAGTAAACATGGCAATTCTACCAAAGGCAATCTACAGATTCAATGTACTGCCCATCAAAATCCCAACACAATATTTTTTGGACCTTGAAAGAACAATACACAATTTCATTTGGAATAACAGGAAAGCCAGGATTGCCAAAACAATCTTACTCAACAAAAGTACCTCAGGAGGTATCACCATCCCTGACTTCAAGTTATACTATAGAGCTACAGTAATAAAAACAGCCTGGTACTGGCATAAAAACAGACTTGTGGACCAATGGAATAGAACTGAGGATCCAGACATTAACCCAAAAATCTATGAACACCTGATCTTTGACAAAGAGGTCCAAAACATTCAATGGAAAAAAGATAGTATATTTAACAAATGGTGTTGACATAGCTGGATGGAAGTGTGTAGAAAAATGTAAGTAGATCTGAGCCTGTCACCCTGCACAAAACTCAAATCCAAGTGGATCAAAGACCTCAACTTAAACCCAGCCACTTTGAACTTGATAGAAAAGAAAGTGGGAAATACACTTCTACGAATTGGTACAGGTGAGCGCTTCCTAAATATAACACCAGTGGCACAGACACTAAGATCACCAATCAATAAGTGGGATCTGTTGAAGCTAAGAAGCTTCTGTAAAGCCATGGACACTGTCAATAGGACAAAACGACAGCCTACAGAATGGGAAAAGATTTTCACCAACCCTACAATTGATAGAGGACTGATCTCTAAGAAATAAAAGGAGCTCAAGATTCTAGAGCCCGAAACCTTGAATAATCCAATCAAAAAATGGGGTACAGATCTAAAAAGGGAATTCTCAGCAGAGGAACTAAAAATGACTGAAAGGCACCTGAAAAAGTGCTCATCATCTTTAGTCATCAGAGAAATGCAAATCAAAACAACTCTGAGATACCACGTAACACCTGTTAGATTGAGTGAGATAAAAGGCACAGATGACAGCCTATGTTGGAGAGGATGCCGAGCAAGGGGAACACTCCTCCATTGTTGGTGGGAGTGTAACCTTGTTCAGCCACTTTGGAATGCAATATGGCGGTTTCTCAGAAAATTCAGAATCAATCTCCCCAAGGACCCAGCAATACCACTTCTGGTTATATACCCTAAAGAGGCACATTCACACTCCAAAGGTATTAGCTCAAATATGTTCATAGCAGCTTTATTTGTAATAGCAAGATCCTGCAAACAACTTAGATGTCCCTCAACTGATGAATGGATTAACAAACTGTGGTAAATCTACACAATGGAATACTACTCAGCAGTAAGAAAAAACGATATCCTAAAATTTGCAGGCAAATGGATTGATTTGGAGAATATTCTCCTGAGTGAGGTATCACAAACCCAGAAAGATAAGCAGGGGATGTACTCACTCATTTGTGGTCTCTAATACTACAAACAAGAAAAAAAGCCAAGCAAGCCCATGCTGCAAACCACAACCACTGAACAGCTTGGGATCAGAAACACCCTGGACTGACCCTTCAGACCCCACTCCAACTATTTGAACACCTGACTCACTCTTGAGGGAGGGGGGACAAAACTGGATTTGTCAAGAGTGGAGACTGAACTAAGCATTATTGGGTCAGTGGGACCATAGGACTGTCTGCTGCCTGCCCAGGGAGGGGATGGGGAGTTGTGAAGAAGAAAAAATGACCTGATGTGGCGGGAGGGGGAAGGGACCTTGAATAAGGATATACAGGAATGGAAAAAAAAATTCAGTGGGAAAGCTGAACACAAAGTAAATATATGTGTAGCAATCTTATTTGCATTATCACCCTTGATAAGCAATTATGAATCTTATGATTTTATCTTCTTTATAGTTGTTAACTTATCAGCATTTTAAATTTATTTTACTGTTTTACTTGATAAATACAAAATAAATAAAGAAGGAAAAAAGGAAAAAAAAGTTGATATGAAGAAATTAAGTAAATTAAGTATCGTTATTTTGATGTGACAAACAAATTATGAATGTTTGTGGTCTAGGAGATTTTATAACAGGAGATTTACATTTGGAGCCATTATTCGCATGGAGCCAGTCATATAAGCAGTGAGTAGACATTGAGGCCATGAGACAGGAAATTGAGACTATGGAAAAGTACAATGTCTATTTTGTCTAATAAACCACAATATTGGTACTTAGAAATCTACCAGTTATTTCAACTAAACTCTTATTTAGCTCAAATTGCATATGTGATTCCATGTTGTCAGATATCACAAGACAAAAGACATATCATTAGCTAAAGTAAAGCCAAATACTTTAGTAAAGAAAGGTAATATTTTTAAAGTGATTATGTATAGGGTGTATGGAAGGTTATTCTGCTTTGAATTTATATTTAGTTTGTTTTATGAGTTTGTGTATTTCATTGTCTGTTTGCTTACTTAAAGTTATACTCTCTCTCCCTCTTTCCCTCCCTGCCTCCCTCCCTCCCTCCCTCTCTCCCCTCCACTTCCCCCTCCCCCAGTTTGATTAAAAGCATGTGCCAACAAAAAAAAAAAAAAAAAAAAAAAAAAAAAAAAAAAAAAAAAAAAAAAAAAAAAAAACAGAATGCCTTTTGGCTTTACAGAACTGAGTTCACTTACCAGAAGCTCAAAACCTACAAGTCCATGAATTTGCTATTTTTCTGCCCACAGTATGCACCTGCCCACATGAGAACAGAATGTCATACAGTCATATATACATGCACATAATTAAGAAGAAAAATATGAAAACAAAACCCTACTATTATTTCTTGTGAAGGAAGAAAAAGGAGAGTGGATCTGGGGGATTCATGGGAAAAGGAATGTATATGAGCACTGTACGAAATTCTCCAGAAAATAATTTAAAAGTAAAATATAAAACATTTTATAATCTGCTTTTGTCTCCACAAAAGATCAAAACCTGTAAATTGGTTCTAGGCAACTATGATTTCATTTGCCAAGGCCACCTAAAATTCTCTAATAAAAAAATCAGCTTCCAAGATGGCCAGTTGAGATGATCCAGCTTCAAAACTCCATAAAATTATCATCTTTTGACAGCAAAAAATAATAATAATAAAAAGGTAGTCCAATTTCCCAAAAATATTACTTATTAATGTTTGTTTTCATTATAAATGGTTAATAGTCATAGTCAAACTTAAAAAAAAGGAGGGAGGAGGCTATGATATAAAAATAATTTAAAAAGATAAGTAGATTTTAATTTATTGATATAAACTTAAGGTCAATTTTGTTATGCTATATATATTTTTCTACTCTTGATTAAGATATGATGCTGATGTAACTCATTTAAAATTGTAATTTATAATTAAAAAATGTAGATTAATAGTCATCTATGATAACCAAACTTATAGTCATGTTAGTTAAGTTTTTGTAGATATGCAAAAATATATTTCAACTAGATAGTTAGTCTTCAAACACTTCAAAGACATGCAAAATATAGTATTTAAATTATTTTAAAAACTTAGACTTTCCTAGACATTGAGACAGGTCTGCTCCTGACAACACCAATATATTTCAAAAAAATGATGGACATTAACAAAACTTCATGTGAAATTTACTTTGTGGCAACAGTTAGCCATTGGACAAAAAACTGTTCTGATATTGACTGCTTGATAGTATGCTATATAAACTAGACATGCAGGTTCCATAAAAAGGTAACCTCTAAATGTTGACAAAACAAGCCAAGATGGTCCTTCAGGTTCCTGCTTTGCAGAAAACATTGCCAAACATTCTTCAAGACACAAAAAAAGAGCCACTGATAGACTGTGTCAAATTTCCTACATCATTAAAAGATATGCCAGAAACTTTGGGCCATAAAGGCTAAAAATAGATGCCCCAACGTTACAAAAAAACTTTGGGTGACTGTCCAGGCAAATAAATGTCATCTCTGTCATTTTCTAGACTTTAAAAGTTGCTTGAACTTCCTGTTTATTTGAATAATAATATGTCCTTCTGTGGTCTTTGATGTGGTTAAAGGTTTAATAATTATAGATATAATTATTTTTAGTTTAAAAGATATATTAGATATAAAACTTTTGACTCACAATAATAAGATAAATAATAAAATAATTACTTTAATTTTGTAAATACAAATAGACTGTATATTGTGACTATAATTCCTGCTTAAAAGTTGTTCTATTATAATTTTGCTGTATAAAAGTTAAAACCTTCCTTTTTAATTAGACAGAAAAGAGGAAATGTGGTGGAATGTTCTGTATGCTGTAAATAAAGTAACTGATTTGGCCTATGTACAGCACCATAAAAGTGGTGGAGAATCAGATGGCAGGCAGGTAGGAAAGGGTGGAGTTAGTCAGTCTCCATCCATCCCCCGCAGAAGCAGCATATAGGAATCCAGGTGTGCCATGGGCTGTGGGCCACGTGGTGGAAAGATAAATGGAAATGGGTTGAATTAAGATGAAAGAGCTAGCTAGTAATATGCTTAAGATATGGGCCAAACAGTTTAAAGGATATAAGCATGTGATTCATTTCTTTGGGGGGACAAAAGCTGCTGCAAACCAGGTTCCAACTGTCACTGCACGAGCCAGGTCCCAAACCTCATGGGCTCAAACAGGAACCAGGAAAAATTTATTACAAGAAATCAAGTTTAACAAGAATATACTATTTAATGATATTTTATTTAAGTAATATAATATCAATGAAACAAAATAATTCACTTAAAAGAAAACATGCAGAGTTATACTGTCTATAAGTTGGTAATACTAGTTTTGCTTTTCTAAAAATATTTATTTGAATAAGACAAATAAGTAAATATATTAATACTAAAATAATAGAACAATTTTCTTTCAGTTTAATTATAAATATAAGTATTAATGTTTTATGTTAATAAAGTATAAGCTCTTAAGTGTGTCTTATAAAAAATTTATTGTGTATGAAAAAGAAAATCATATCTAATGTCCTTGTATGTTATCAAGCACTGTTTGTCATTAGAAAAAAATTGTAATTCTCAGGGAAATAGTTGTTTCTACTTCTACAGCATAAAAATGCAAGATTATTCTATAATATCTGTATTTTACTTTTTGAGACAGAGTATCATACCATGTAATCCAGATTGTCCTAAAATTCATAATGTAGTCAGGTTGCCTCAAATTCATGAAGATATACCTAATGCATGTACCCAAGAACTAAATACAGACATGTACATCCATGTACAGATCCAAACAATTTTTCATACCATAGTCAAAGGAACATAATTGCTATTATAAGCTAAAAAAACTGGAAAATAAAAAACTAGAATACTCTGCCACAAAAATGGTCTATATGAGGATCAGTGTGTTAGGTAAAGATGACCATCAACTGAAGCATTAACATATAAAAATATCCACAAAACGATTGTCAAAATAAAACAATGAAAGCCAGGAAGTGGTGGCATACATCTTTAACTTCAAAATTCAGGAGACAGAGCAGGTAGATCTCTGTGCATTTGAGACCAACTCCATCTACTGATTGGTTTCCAGAACAACCAAGGCTACACAAAGAAAGCTTGTCTCAGAAATATGATAGATAGAGAGATGATAGATAGATAGATAGATAGATAGATAGATAGATAGATAGATTGATAGATGATAGACAGCTAGATAGATGATAGATAGTAGATAGACACATACAAATATAAATTAATTAAAAATTAAAAGTGACATTTTCCTCTCCTTTGATGGAAATTGTAAGCATATTAAATATTCTATAATTCTTGGATCCTTGAAATAAATATAAGAAAACCAACATAAAATGTAATATGATTATTTAAAAAGTAAGTAAAAAGAATTAAGTATTTATTGTTTTATGCTTTCATCTTGAGAAGAGGTAGTTACATAGTTTAGAAATTAATATTTTAGGAAAATTCAAGTTCATAATTCAAATTTGAGATTAGAAAATCAATTAATGTGTTTAAGTTAAACAATATTGGCTAAAATTATTAAGTATGAGTATCGCAATCAAGTTTTCAAAAGATAGGTAAGCAAAAAACTTAAACACAAATCATAATTTATATCATGTGAAAAAATAAAATAAAAAGTATTAATAAGATCATTCAATTTAGATTCTAACTCTAATGATGTTCTATAGGAATTACACATGAAAGATACAAAAATACTACATAAATTCAATAACATATCATTGAAGTTGTACGGTCATGAGGGCAAATAATTTGGAATATTCATCAAATTCAAGAAATGAAAAGGCAGTTGTGAAGAACTGGTATATTCAGAAAGTCTAAATCATCACCAAGCACTGTTTTGGGATGAAGGAGACATGATCAAGTTATAGAATGAGTAGGATGCACAAAATTGGAGAGAGATAAAAGCCATGTGGTAGAATGTAAATAAGTTAACTCTTGGGTTAACTTAAGCTATAAAAGCTAGTGAGACAAGCCTAAATCTGAGTTTCTATAAATTAATAAGCCTCCATGTCATTATTTGTGAGTTGGCAATCAAAAGGAAAGTCTAATTATATATGTGTTGTCAAATATTTCCCCATAATATTTTAAAAAAGTAATTTTAAAATATTCCAATAACACAAACATGGAGCCAGACATGTCTTCTTAGTCCCACAGTCTCTCCAGTCAGCCATGGTATATAAAGATGCAGCTCTCTGCTACTGCATGTGAATTTGAGCCAGCCACCACTATATTTGGATCCCCTTTGGTGGGTTTAAGGCTTGACTCACATTGTGACAAAAGTCTCCAGGCACACAGAAAGATGGTCCAGACAGAAAAAACCTTTAAACAGATACAATAAAAATGGGTATAGACAATCTTAGAAAAATTAGTAAAGTCTTTAAACAAAGAGTGAAGTAGAGAAAAAAGATAAACTACATAAGAGTAGGAAATAAATCCTCTATGTATGGCACCTGTATCCTGTATGATGCTTTTTTTACTTCAAATTTTAAATACTAATGAAAAAGGAATGAAAGCTGTGGAGGAACATTGGATAATAGAAAAAATTGCTGAATTAAACCATCCTATATACTTTAAACATGTATTTACCTCAGTATGGAAGCCAGGGTATGGTGGTATGTTGGGGAGGAGGTTTTGCTTTTGTTTCCAGAAGCTATGAATTCCCTCAAAGTTAATAAAGATTATAAATTTTTAAGTACCAGTTCTTCAATTTATGCTTGTTATTATTTCACTGGTCCTCACATGGACCATTTTTTGTTACTGACAGAGAAAGTTTATGTGACTATCTAGGTGGTTAGAAGTCTCTGCCATTTCTATAGCTTTGGAAATTGTTCCTATTTACTCAGGTAATATTATATTTTGATTAGGTTGAAAACCAGAAAGTGATAGTTACAATTTTTCTTGTTATGAAATTTAGAAAAGCTTACATAAGAGATATAAAATTAATAAGGTTAAACAATAAAAGTTTAAGTTATTTATCTAAAAGTATATTTTAAGGTCTAAAAATATATTAGGATGGTAATATAAGTTATGATAGAAAATAGTTTAGTGTTAGGTATAAAACTTTAAATCATCAAGGTAAGATAAATAATAACGTATTTCTCTGAATACTCCAAATATAAATGGATTAGATATTGTGAATATAATTCTCACCTAATAATTGTTTTAAGCCTTTGTTTTTCTATGTTAAAGTTAATACCATTTCTTTTTATGTAAACAAAAAAGAGAAATGTTGTGGAATAGTTGTACACTGTGTGAGATGTATTGCTGTGATTGGTGTAATAAGAAGCTGTACAGCCAATAGCTAGGCATGAGAGATAAACAAGACTTTTGGGCATAGAGAGGAAGAGGAGAAAATTGAGGAACACAAGAGATACCATTAAGACATGGAGCAAATCAGATACACAAAATGGGAAAAAGGTAAAAGATATAGGGTAGAACACAAAAAATAGAGGTTAATTTAAGCTACAAGAGATAGTGGGACGAGCCTAAGAATAAGACTGAATTTTTATAATTAATAAGTCTCTGTGCTGTTATTCATGAGCTGGTGGCCCAAAGGAAAGTCTAATTACAAACTACTGTAATACTGAGAATATCACCTCTTTTACTGGGGCTCTCCAGAGGCTGTGTCTCAGGAAGAAGCTGAGGTTGGGAATGGGTGATTTTGGAAAATGTATTGAGGCTTATGGGATAAAGGTCTGATGAGGGAAATAAGGTTGTAGTTAGTCAGGCTGACAGGCAGGGGCCCTGCTTGCTTGTTTGTGGCTGGAGCTGAAAAGGGTTAGTGAGACATGCTTTGAGCCCTGTTTCCCATCCTAGCAGGCCTGGCTACATGGCTGGGAGCAGGATAATTTAACTCTTGTGCTGGCTCTTGTCAAATTTATATACCTTTATTGAAGTAATTAGTAAATTAAAATTGTGTATATTTAAAGTGAAGAAAAATGTTTTGATGTATTTATACTTCATGATATCTCCACAATTAAGGTAATGAACATATCTGATGTTTTAGAGTTACCAAGGATTTTGTGTGTAGGTATGTAGGGAACTTACAAACAATTTTGAAATGTACAATATGTACTAGAAATGGAGTATCCTGCAGTGGTACCTACTTCATAACAAAGTCTTTTATCCCTTAGCCCTCATATCCAGAGGTGGTAAGAAATCTGGTTCTTGAAGTCCCATAGACTTGACCCAATACACTCTCCACCAACCATCTGGTCCATATCTTTCATCATTGCTCAACCTACCCCAAACCAGAAACCTCTCTGCCAGTCCTTAAGCACAAATAACCAGACCTGTATGTAGTCTTATCTCTCCTATTATTCTGTTTACTTTGCTCCAAATCTCACATTAAACCTCCAACCCACTGTCTTTACATGGGATTTGAGCTGAAAGACTTTAAAACTCATTTTAAAATATCCAGCCAGCATCTTAATTTCAGAAGCCAAAATATATCATAAAACTACAAGCAATATTAGAATAATACTTCCCAAGAAACTATCAATCACATAGAAATGGTTCCAAACAAGAACAATTTGGAAGTAAAAGCTAGTCAAATATCCCTGAGCAAAAAAATAAATGTTCCTTGAATTATTAGATATGAGCTCAAGACATAATAATATTATTATTATTGCAGAGCCATACTAATCAAAGAAGCACCGTAAAAGTATGAGTCCCAGTAATAAGTAAATGAATAAAACATAGAAGAATGTTTTTAATTGACTCCAACAATTATAGTGAATTGATTTTTAACAACAAAAAAAATATAGTGGAAGAAAGACAGGATATCAAACAAATATTTTGGGAAAAACTGAATGCCTAAATGGAAAAGAATATTAAAACCTTATCTCTCATCCTGAAAAAAAAAAGTTCGATTGTAAGCTTGTTCAGCTACTTTGGAATACAATATGGAGGTTTCTCAGAAAATTGAGAATCAATCTCCCCAAGGACCCAGCAATACCACTTCTGGGTGTATACCCTAAAGAGGCACATTCACACTCCAAAGGTATTAGCTCAACTATGTTCATAGCAGCATTATTTGTAATAGCAAGAACCTGGAAACAACCTAGATG
>PVIH01028886.1:0-14490 GCA_004025045.1 Sigmodon hispidus | reverse complement strand
CCGAGAAAAGGCTTTACCACAAAGATTACATTCATAAGGTTTCTCACCAGTGTGTGTTCTTTTATGACGTTGAAGATGACTATGATGGGCAAAGGCTTTACCACACTGGTTACATTCGTAAGGCTTCTCACCAGTGTGTGTTCTTTTATGACGTTGAAGATGACTATGATGGGCAAAGGCTTTACCACACTGGTTACATACATAAGGTTTCTATCCAGTATGTGTTATTTTATGACGTTGAAAGTCAATGTGAGAAGCAAAGGATTTACAATACTGGTTACAGTCATAAGGTTTCTCTCCAGTATGTGTTCTTTTATGCCTTTGAAGACCAGTGTGACAAGCAAAGAATTTAGTAAACTGATTACCTTCATGAGTTTTCTCTCCAGTATGTGTTCTTTTATGCCTTTGAAGATCACTATGATGAGCAAAGTCTTTACCACACTGGTTACATTCATAAGGTTTCTCTCCAGTATGTGTTCTTTTATTACTTTGAAGATAACTCTGACAAGCAAAGGATTTAACACACTGAATACATTCATAGGTTTTCTCTCCAATATGAGTTGTTTTATGCATTTGAAGCTTATTGTCATATGATATTGTTTTACCACGTGGAATATATTTAGGTGTTTTCTCTGCAGTCTGAGTTTGTTCATGCCTGCAATGATATTTGGCACATATAATGCTTTTCTATATTCAATAATCTGTTTAATTTTTATTTCTCTGTAATATTTTCACATTTTTGCACTGAAAATAGAAATCAGTTCATAAGGTTTTATTTCTGTGCTTACATCCATGATATTTCTTTTTATTAAGGGTTATTTAGCATCTTTAAAGGTAACAGTGATATGAAGCTTATATTACACAGTTAAATTTATAATTCCTTCTATACATTTTACAGATTTGAAGAAAACTTAAATATACTTAGAACTTTACCTCACTTATTATCTTTATAAATATTTTCTGTGAGTCATACCACATTTTAATGTGTGTTTGAACAAGTATTGACACAGTTTTAGTACCTCAAGTTTTCACCTCAGTGTAACTTTGTTTAATTATTAACAATGAAGTTAGAAAACAAAGTTACTTGTATGATTAACTTAAATTCTATCAGTGTTCTCAACATGGATATGGTTACATATCTTTTGGTTATTCTTAGTGAGAAGTACATCATGTTTTTTAATATCTCTAAAATAAGATATAACAAATCAAGAATTATGCAAATTATACCCTTTAGAAAGAATAAGAAATGTTTATTCATTGAATATACACAGTTTAATTTTCTGTTTCTCAGAGATATATGTCAAAGGGATTTTGGTTTCTTTAACACAACACCCCATACATTAAGATAAGTCTTATTTTATTTAAATAAGTAACACAAGTTTTACTACTTCTAGTATGAATAGTACTCATTCTACTTATTTAAAAGGTATGAAGACTTTTATCTCACATTTTCAATTGTATCTTTTGTATAAAATGAGTAGTATGTGGTAAATGGAGTGACATGTCGATAGCATACCTCACATGGTGCTTTGATTGAAATAGTGATATGTGTGAAGACATTGTTAAGTGATATCTTTCTTTAAAAGAATACCTTAAAATCCAATTCATGTACACAAGCTAGAGGTACATGCTTTGTGAAAATTTAATGATTATTAATTTACTTTAAACTTTACTTATTTACAAAGATACATTTGTCTAATACTTTCAAGAATCTATTTCTATCAGGTTGATCATGACAATTACCTTTCAGGACTTCTACAACATTGAGAATAATCTTCAATATTATTTTTCTCCCAAGTGTATCCTAAAATGTTGTACACAAAAATGTATGTTATATTTATGAAATTAGGCAAACTTTAATTGTCTTCATCAGTACTTAGAACCATGACCAATTTGTTCAGCTAAATCAGTTACTTCAATTTACAAATGTAAATCCATAACCAATTTATATTTGACCTCATATTTTAAAACAATAAGGAAAATCCAGTCTTACCAATAATAGTAAGGTTTTTGTAGGTCTCAAGCATCACATCTTTGTAGAGATTTTTTTGAGACATATCCAGCAAATTCCACTCTTCACAAGTGAAGTCAACATGCACATCATCATAGGTGACTGCATCCTGTAATATTCCATAAATGTGTTCAACAGGAAGCACAATACTGACAACATTCTAAATATGGATTTTATGATAGCATAGTCGAATACTTCTAATTCTCCCCACAAACATTATATGGCATAAACATCATAATTTAATCACCTAATAACCTTAAAATTTGAATAAGAGATTCACCTTGCCATTTTACTTTTTCTATGATTTGTCAATCAACTTGCAATAGAGATAGATGCCTATTAATAAACATAGAGAAAAATAAACAGCACATATGAAATGAGCTGTACAATTAACTACTACAAAAAAATCAAAATGGACAAATTGACAGTTTGGGTAAAAACCTTTAACCCCAGCACTCAGAAGGCAAAAGCATATATATTTGCCTGTGATTTGAATGCAAACATTTATTTACAATCAGGTTAAGCAGAGTCAAAAATTCATATTAAACTTGTTTTCCTCACAAAAAAGTGCAATGTCCAAACAGACAGAAAGAATGCAGAGGTGTTTACTAAAGTTTTTTCAAAGAGTGAGCATTCTTTATAGTTCAGTTTTTTTCCAGAAATGTAAGTTGTCCTAATCTGAATGGTAACATCAATATGATTTTATTAGAAGACTTTGGATATTTAAACACATAGAAATAGATTAAAAATATTAACACTATGCATTCTAATCACAAATAATTAACACAAGGCAGAATTATAAAGCCCTTCCTTTATAATCTGACAAATTCAAGTACTCAGTTTCTATCTCATACATGAAAAACCATAACCATTTTTTTAACTTCAGGCTTTCTAAGACAATCTCTTGATCCATATTAGGTTCTTTTACAAAACTCTAGCATATTCATCCATATGGACAAAGTAATCACTTTTATATGAATCTACAGAAAAAAAAATTTACTTGAAAATGGCCATGTGTCTTCAATCAATGACTCAGCTTGGACCATATCAATATGATAAATACATGCTTGTAACTGGAAATCTGAAGCTACCCAGGTAAACTCTGATGATTTCAAGGAAGCAGAGCTGAGCAGGACATGGTTAGTGGTAAAAGCCCAGAAGAGAAAAGAGCCAGGCCCTTTTTGACCTGTTGCATGGTTAGGGAAGCCTGCTCTGTGGCACTCTCCTGCACACTGCTTCCTTCTGTCCCTCTCTGAATCTTCTTTGTATCATAAGTGTTCTTGGAATAATAAATATTGGAGATTGTATACATCTTCTGCAATATCTGGCATCTCAATGTGGGGCTACATTTCATGGAGCCTGGGCTGGGCCTCCTACCAATGTCACTCCTCGTTCTAGCTGTAGTGCCTATTTTGGGTTTGGGGAAGAACAGAGGTAGGTTTTGAACAGGCTGCAGCCCCAGCCTGCAGCTCTCCAGGGGTATGCTTCCTGCCTTTCCACCACCACTGAGTTTCTCCAGATCCCGTCTTCTCTGCCACACATGGGTGGTCTTTAATGGCAGTGCAGTCCAGAATTCCCCCAGATAACCACATGAATCTCCTGACTGTTGGTAAGCAGGAATCTGAGAGCCTTGGTTTCTGTACACTGGCTGCTGCAGCCAGTTGTGGTGGCAAATGCTGGTATGATTTGCTGAAGGAGGCAAAGTCAGGAGGAACAAGAATTTAGGTCAGTCTGCTTCAGGGACAATTAGAACTGCCATTCTGCTCTGGGCACTGCTGCTGCTGCTGAATGCAACTGTACACCTGCTGGCCATAAGTCCTCATTACATCTTAGTAAGGTAATCACTTTTTTTCTTTCATAATGTCTGATGAAAAACTGTACAGAATTTTACCCACTTTTTCACAATGGTGATAGAGGATTATTTTCAGGATTATGCTTTTGGAGGCTATCTCAACCCTGGAGTTGTTTTGCTTTTTGTATGATAATATACTTTATACCTACTTATTTTAAAGGATCCCAGCATAGAGATGAATGTATTCCTTATAGGCTTTGTGAGATACATGAGGATTCTAACACAGCTTTACTTGCTAATATGTGTGACATGGATAAAGATTTTAAGACAATTAAGAAGCTCACTTCCTATAGAGAGGAGAAGTCTACATTGGTTAGAGAGGAATGCAGAATTTATATTAATGAAAAAAATTAGGAAAGTAGAAAAACATATGCAAGGAAAGGATCAGAAAGTAGTAGAACATGTAGATGTGCAGACTGAGAGACTTTTCCACTTTATAAAATTGTTGGAAATTTTATTTATATAGAACCTTAAAACACTGGAAAGGACCATTACCTCTAGGTTACAAGATTATGAGGGTCATATGGAGATAATAGATAAAGATTCTGAGGTAACATCTGCTCAAGACAACCCAGAGCCTCCTTTTAAAAGATATTACAGTAGGGAAAATGCTCTACCTAGGATGATTACAATGAGGGAGTACCCCCTACACCTCCAACATTATTCCTGGTTGTGGCAGAGAACAAAAAATTGTTTGGAAGGACTTCAGGCAACATGGGATATAATTATTAACCTATTTACATAAAGGATCTAAAAACAATGAAGGAAGCCATAGTGACATATGATCTACAATTTTCTTTTGTGAAACAGTTCATAAATTCTTGGTCAACACAGAATCGGGTAATTTATGATGACTGGAAGAATTTGGCAACTGCAGTGTTGGACACTAGTCAAAGCTTACAGTGAAGGAATTGGTTTAAGAAAGAGGCTAGAGCCTTGGAATCTCGGGATCAAACTGGAAATTTTACCAGATTCAAATGACTCAAACAGAAGGCCACTACCATCTGGTCTATGTAGAAGATGTAACAAAGGCAGACATTGAACAAATGAATGTAGATCCATAAGAGACAAAGACAGCAAACTTTTAACATTGGGGAAAAATAACTTGGGGATTCTCCCAGGAAGCCCCTAAGAGATAGACTTCAAAGCCAGAAAAGGTCCAGCCATATCCAGTCACCATGGAAGAGCAGCCTTCTCAGTATGAGTAACAAATCCTAAGCCTGGAACAGTAGACCATGTAGCAATAGACAATAGGTTGCCCTTACAGGAGTTGATGGTATCCAGTAAACTGATAAAACACATATTTTAGCAGACATCCATAAATGAGCATAGATCAAAGTTGAAAATAAGAATAGACAATATTTTTATGCAAGGCTTAGTTGACATGGGAGCTTATGTTTCGATCATAACTCCACAATCATGACACCTAAGATGGCCTCTCAAGGAAGTAGATATTCAATTTTTAGGTATTGGGACATTGCATTAAGTAAAACAGAGTGTGAGATGGCTTGAATGAATACGACCATAAGGACAGAGAGGAAGATTGAAGCCATACATGGCCAACATAGCAGTGAATTTATGGGGTCTACATAAATGGAACACTCAAATTAAGATCCCTCCAGGCTTAAAAATCAAACAAAGACCCAATCATGGCCCTGAAAACAATGCCTCAAGAGGCAGTGCAAAATAGCCACTGGTTATTCAGATTCCACAACAACCCAGTCTAAAAGCTACAGGTGCCCCAAAGACACTCACAGCCCTGCCTTCAAAATGGTTGACAGACAAGCCTATTTGGGTCCAACAATGGCCTTTCACAGAGAAGTTACTAGCCCCAGAACAATTGGTACAGGAGCAGTTACAAGCTCAGCATATTGAAGAATGAACCAGCCCATGGATCTCCCCCTTACTTGTGATCAAGAAGAAATCTGAGAAATGGAGAATGGTGACAGATTTAAGAACAATTAATAAGGTGATTCAGCCCATGGGCACCTTACATTCTGGTATTCTCTTACTTTCTTTGCTACCTAAAGGATGGCCTATTAAATGTATTGATCTGAAGGACTGTTTTTTTTTTTTTTTTTACCATATCTACAAGAACAAGATAAAGAGATGTTTGCTTTCACTATACCTACTTTCAACAATGAACACCCAGTTAAAAAGGTATCAATGGAGGATCCTTCTACAAGGGATGCTGAATATTCCCACACTATGCCAATATTTTGTTTGACAGCCAGTAGAAGTGATTTGCAAACAATTCCCACAATCTATCATTTACCATTATATAGATGATATATTGTTAGTGGTGCCAGACATAAACATCCTAGAAAGACTGTTTGAAGAAATGAAGGTGTTGCCTGATTGGAGACTTCCCATTGCCCCTGAAAAGATACAGAGGGGAATCTATCAATTATTTGGGATATAAAATACACTTGTAAACAATTAAGACCTCAGAAGGTACAACTTAAGAGGACAGATAGAGGACACTTAATGGTTTTCAGAAGCTACTAGGGGATATCATCCACATATGACCAGATTTTGATACAAAAAACTATGAACTGGTTAATTTGTTCAAAACCTTAGACAGTGAAAATGATCTGAACAGTTGGAGGGAATTCTCTGCTGAAGCTGAGAGAGAATTAACATTAGTGGAAAAGAGATTACAAGAAGCACATGTGAACTGTATAGATACAGACCTCGACTGCATTATTTTACATTTTGGTTATTTTACATTCTGAATATTCCCCTACAGGAGTCATAATGTAAGGAGAAAATATTATATTAGAATGGATATTTCTACCACATAGCCCAAGTAAAAAATTGAAAACATACATTGAAAAGATTTCAGATTTGATTTTCAAAGGAAAATTCAGGCTTCAACAGTGCACTAGAAAGGATCCAACAGAAATTGTTGTACCTTTGACCAATGAGGAAATTAATCAATTATGGGCAGACAATGAACCTTGACAGAAGGCCTGTAGTGGTTTCCTGGGGGAGATTAATAATAAATATCCCTGAAGCAAGAGGATTCAGTTCATAAAGAAAACTAATTGGATTTTCCACCCATATGGTACAGGATAAACCTATTTCTGGAGCTGCTACATATTTTACTGATGCAAATAAATCAGGAAAGGCCAGTTATAAATCAGAAAACTTTAGTAAGTTGGCACAGAGCACTTATGATTCTGTTCAGAAGGCAGAACTGTAGGCTATTATTATGGTGTTATTGGATTTTACAGGATCTCTTAACCAGATAACTAACTCTCATGCAGAAGGAGTTGTATTTCATATTCAAACTGCTGACTTCATTCCTGATGATACACAAGTATACTTTTTGCTTATACAGCTGCAGGATATCATCACAAATAGAATACATCCTATGTACATAACACATATCATGGCTCATTCAGGCCTTCCTGGCCCTTTAGCACAGGGTAATGATGAGATTGATCAGTTATTAATAGGAAATGTGATCAGAGCCTCAGAATTTCACAGGAAGCATCATGTCAATAGCAGGGGATTAAAGAAGAGCTTTTACATCACTTGGCATCAAGACAAAGAAATTTTGCAAATGTGTGATAAGTGCTCCCTCTACAATCAACCATCCTTACCTGCTGGGAGTAATCTTAAGGGTACAGGGAGCAATGAGATTTGGCAGATGGATGTGTTTCACTTTTCAAATATATTCATCATATCATTGAAACCTACTTAGGAATGCAGTGGGCTACTGCCTTGAGTTCTGAAAATGATAATTCGGTACTCATTCATCTTCTGGAAGCGATGGTCATATTGGGAATTCCTGATCAAATTAAGACTGACAATGCTTCAGCATATATTTCCCAGAAAATGAGGCAGATTTTGTGATATTATGAGATAAAGCACCTTACTGGGATGCCACACAATCCCACTGGACAAGCAGTTGTGGAAAGATCCCATCACACCTTGAAAGAGATGCTTTATAAATAGAAAGGTGGTATGAAAAAACCTAGGGAGAGATTACATAGTGCCTTGCTGACATTAAACTTTTTTAATGCTGATGAGAAAGAAACTTCAGCTGCAGAGAGACATGGGATAATAGAAAGGACTCCTGAGCTGAATCAACCTGTCTATTTCAAGGATGTACTAACTTCAGAATGGAAGTCAGGACATGTGCTTTGTTGGGGTAGGGGTTTTGCTTTTGTTTCCACAGGGAAAGAGAAAATATGGGTACCAACAAGATTGATAAAGAGCCAATTCAAAAAGGAGAACCCTCAAGAGGAGAAGGAATAATGGGTCATCTGCTGAAAAGACAATTGGAAATGTGATAAGAAACATTCACTTAACTAATTTGGGGCAGGTCTCAGTTTTGTTTTACAGAAAAATAGATACAACCCTCTTCATGACTTTAAAAGGATGCTGAATGCTTAGACTTTTGATGCATTAAAAGGACTACAGGAGATTACAAGGACCCCAGACACTGACAGGCAGTAAGAGTAATTTCTCTATTCTCACAACTGTACATCTATATCTAATGATTTATATATATATATAAATATATATATATGAGGTCCTGGTTTGATCGTGACAGAGGCTGGCTTTGGAGATGGAGCAAGTGTCTTTCTCCCTCTCTAAACCCAAGTGCATTGGTAAATAAAACCTGAGAGACTCTGTCACACTTCAGAAAAGCCACCTGAAGTTAGATAGAAGATAGATGAAATATATAGGGACAAATATTATCTTACTTTTATTTTAAATCTTAAATCTTACATCTTTCTGCATTTCCTACACTCTTACTCTTAAAATCTTGTCTGCACACAATACTTTCTGGTGGCTCAATATCTTCAGTTGATAGTATCTATTGGCCTCTCCACTATACAAAACAATTTCTTCTACCTGCACTCTCCAAAGCATCCAGAAGGAAGATGGGGCCACCACCAAAAAAAAAAAGACCCTTGAGAAAGAGAAAGAAGGAACCTGTTGTATGTCACTCAGTGATCACTTTTGATATATAGACTGTTCAGGACAGCTGTAAGAGAGTTTCATATCATATCTTTAACAAGAATTTCAGATGGACTTACTCAGTACTATGTGAATGGTTATATATGTTTATAATTACTGAATTAGGACTTAACCATTATTTTAGTCTTACAGGACCCCACAGAAACACCATCACCCACAGGCCAGCATGAAACAACTTAATGAAAGAACTACGTCCCTTTCCCAATAAGTTGATCATCCAAGGGAGGATTATCATTTTGATATGGTGGTTACAAATTAATCTTGGGTAGATGATAGACTGATATTATAGATGTGGGAACTTCTTTCAAAAGAAAGAAAAGGGAACATATGAGATCATTATACCTGCAAACAACTATTAACCAATGGATGAATGAAAAATAAATTGCCATAGTGAAAAATATATGATTAAATTTCAATAAGATTAAAATTTATATAACACACTGATATGTTATTTAGAAAATATTCAATGTCAATATATCTAGTAAAAGACTAAACAAGATTTTTTTGTCTGTTTCTTTTACAAGTAATGTTTCTTATGGATATTGCAGTCCTGAGGGAAAAAAAAAGGATATAATTTGTAGTATGATATCAATTCATATGCAATCATAAATATAAGTATTGTATTGCCTAAGATATTTTTACAGGCCACTTTAGTGTATGGTATTTAGAAAATGTTAAATATCAAGTATGGTTAAAGAATGTTTGCATGCTGGAGTACAGAGAATTTTAAAAAGTGGATATGAGATTACTTAAAATTAGATATTTGCAAGCCATAATGCTGACAATAGAACCAGAGTCATAAAGATTAAGCCAAGATCCTAAACAATGAACCATTTCCCCAGGCAGTTGTAATATATTATTTAATATGAATATGTATTGCAATCCTTGGATAGTCTAAAATGTAGTGAGAAGAAAGCACAGTGGTGAATGTACTTTTATTCTGACTATAAGCATTCAGAAAATCAATAGAATTACATATACACATATACATATATATACACATAACTTCTATACTAACCACAAAGCAACATCAAGAATGTGTGCAATGTTTGTTAAAAAAATAAAGAAAATAAAAACAAAAACCAAGGTAAAAACATATAATCAACTATTAATCAAAAGAACAAAAAAAATAAATAAAATAAAACTTAACTAGGAAAATTGTGATCTTGGGCAATATTGTCCAGAAACCTATGACTCTAGGTATACAAAAATTAAATAACCATAGACATTACTAAGTAAACAAAAAACAAAGGAATATTTAAGCTCTTTCTTTCTGACCCTCAAGGAAATGATACTTGTTATGAAGCCAGAAATTCCATCCTCTAAAGTTCTTTTTCTCTGAAAATAAAGTTAATCTTTAGCTATAACTCTGAAGTATTTTATACCTCTGTATAGTTTCAGTTAAACCCAACTCCATTGAAGTTCAATCCCAAAATTACATAGAATAATATAAATTATACTTTCTGCCACATAGATTTTGTCACAAGATTTGGATTCTGCCTTATTTACATGCATGACACCAAGCAACCTGAGAAATTTGTGGAGCACAGAAATCGTTTTTTGTTCCCTAGAACTAAGCTTCACTGAAACACCCCATTAAAGCTATGAGTAGCAGAAGTTAGAAGCATTCTAATGTATTACTGAAAGAATATCCACATGATCATCTTTTCAAAAGTTGTTTAATTAATTCCATTTTGCATTAGTCCCTCTTTATTTAGAAGTCTCCACTAAAAGTCAGAGAGATTGGGGGTTATTCATTAAGTGGTCTTTTTCTTCTTACTGATGAATTAAACCCCAGAGTAGGAAGAATTGTAGGACTGTCTTCCCAGCAGTGGGCATCTAAGGCAAAATTAGATATTCAAAGTAATTCTCAATTACATGGAAATAGGCAAGTGTAAACTATAAAAGACATTACACTAGACAAAAATAAAAAAATCAACCACACTTGACAAAAAAGAATAAAAGTCATAAAGACCTAGAAACATTAGAGAATGAAAACAAATATACATAAAATCATAATACATTGAAAAAGTATTTAAAAATAATACCAATAAAGGATATTGAAATTAAAAAATAATATATTTTTAAGATAAAAAACTTAGATATGTATATTGACTTTGCTAATTGTAGACACTCCCTAGTAGGGGAAATGTCATTGATACAATATAGATAATGCTGCACTATGCAAATATTACCTGCTGAGATTCATAACTTGACATGTAAAATTTCAATAAATGATTGGTCAGACCTCTGAGCTGAAATGACTGACAGGCAAAATAGAAAAAAATTGCTTGAAAGAATTTCTATTTACAAATTAAATATTTATTGGCTTGAGCTAACCTTCAAAAGCTATCCACTCATACAATTTGGTTTCTGATGGTACATATGAAATAAATTAAAACATACTAGAAAATTAAAAATTGTCTCTCCTCCCACAATGAGGTTACTTTTTAAAATGGTAAGTCCAGCAGCTGATTGCCTATACATTTTACTCTGAAGTATACATAATAATGCATTTCTGTATGTTGGTCTGAAGATAGATGCAATGTTCCACATGCAAATCTTTATGGTGACTGGACTGTATATTCAACTGCATGAAACAAATAAACTTTTTTTAAATGTTGACATTTTACACTTATGTACTTTAAGAACTTGGACTATGTAATACAGAAGACAGCAAAGTCATTGTCCTGAAGGGCAATAGACTGCAGTTAAGGCTGCAGTAGTTAACATGAGGGAGCTTCTTTAAGAAATAAGCAAATAGAATAGAAATGCATCAGTTCTAAAATTATGATGTCTTCCCGGGGAGAAATTACTGAATACACTTAGGAGATTAATAAAAAAATAATACCATTAAGGTTTATATGCATATATCTCCAGCTAATGCTCAGGAAGGAGAAAGCCTATATACATTTTGCATTCAACCTATGCTACAATCCTTATGTTTTCAGCTTTTTGTCCTATATAAAATTTAGAAAAATTTCAATATAGAAGGCAATTAGTAGGTTTAGGCACTTATGCAGTTAGGTATTACACAGATAAGATATTCCCCAAATTATGTAAGTAACAGTGACCTGATACAGTAGGTAATTCTTTAGTGACAGTATCCAGAGGTGAAAATGGAAAGGCATAACAATGATAGAAAAAATAGAAGCTACTTTCTACTTAAGAATACTTGGCAGAAGCTATGTTGTATTCCAAGTAAGCTCCTTATGAAGAACAGTCTCTTTTATATTAGTTCTATAGAGAAAATTGAAGGACATGGATGACTGCCATAAAATCAGCAGAAACTATCAACAGTGGGACAGACTTAGGAAAGATAATCAAATAATACTGCACAAAAGGAACACAGGAAATCTCAAGATCATTACTATGTCCACAGAGGTCTTGTGACTGATAATTGTAACTCCATGTGATGGAAAGATTAAAATGTGCAGCACTACCACCTAATTTATTTCTCTTTATTTTTTTTATTTATACTGTTATTTCAGAATCCAGATTTAGAATAATTATTGGTCTAGGTGTTGTATGTTTTTTCTAAGTTGTGTGGGTTTGTTATTCTTTGTTTTCTCTTTCTGATTATTTCAACATGTGATAGTTTTGTATATTTATTGGCCAGAGTTGGGTTCTGAGCATCTGAAGCAATCCTACCACAATTGTCCTGATTCAAGATTTTTACCAGTTCTCCCAAGCATATTTCTGGTTTTAGTAAACAAGCTTGGGGCTGGAGAGATGGCTCAGAGGTTATGATCACTGACTGTTCTTCCAGAGGACCTGAGTTCAATTCCCAGCAAAACCACATGGTGGCTCACAACCATCTATGATGAGGTCTGGTGCCCTCTTCTGTAAAACTGTATGCATAATAAATAAATAAATCTTTAAAAAAATAATAAATAAGTAAATAAGGAAGCTCTACTTTCTTGTCAATACATCAGGCTATTACGGAAACCTCTGAAAACAGAGACCAAAGGGTATATTAGCTCACCAAAAATTGTTCCCCCTCCCTAATAAAAACATGACTTGGTAAGACCAGTCCAAACCAACAGTTTTACTTATTAAATAGTTGTCACATGATGTCTTATTGCCTGTGTGACAGAAATGTGCTTTGTTCATAAACAAAAACAAGAGCGTTATGGCATATTATACCTTAAAATTTACTGTGACCCTGTATGCCTCTATTAGTATCTTGATAAGAGTTCTTTTCTTTGATATAGGGTTAAGCCTAGTGGCTGACTGTAAAGCACAATTCTTGTAATTTTTTGGAACCAAATGTCTGAACAATTTTGTGTGTGTTCTTTTATCCTAATCTTTAACAGATAATGTTAGCATATACTTATTTTGGGAAGAATTTAGAGGTAGTATGCTATCAGCTAAGTTTTATTTTATGAGACTGACAATCTCCTGAACATTTCTATATTTTTTATATAATCAATTCTAATCCTCTGTTTCACACCATAGAAGTAGACGGATACCTAACAAATGAGGAACACTTAATAACATACAAAAAATTAACCATAAATAAATCTTACATTTCAAAGTTAAATGCAAAGTTCTAAACCTGTAGAATATACTAGAGCATCTAGGCTTCTTTAAATTTGGCAATCTGCTTTCCCCTGGTACAGCAAAACAGTGTTGAATTTGGCTACAAACATATTCCTTTTTTTTTGGCTACAAACATATTCTTACACAGAGTTCCCTGCTCCAAATTCTTTGAGCAAGTTTACCTCACAGAGCAAAGTTATTCTAAAGCCTGGCCTGGATCCAAGGAGTTTCAAAGATCATGTAAGACTTTATAGGCCAGAGATTCTACTACTTTTGACTGTCAGGTCACCTGGAGGGCCTGATTGGATACTGAGGCCTGAATGCCTCTCATAAGATTAAAAGTGCTTAAAGACACAGCCCAGTGGTTTCTGACCTTGCCTTTCACCCCAATTACCTTAACTAGATTAGCAAAGATATGCATGTTAATAGAAATTTCTCCTGACTTTTTTGACTGGCAGATTATGCTAACTTTCTGAACTCCACAGGCACTTTTTATTCCTCATGGGCACAATGTGGCCAGATAACTTGTATGGACCTTGATGCAGATTTGGTTGATTCCTGTAACTTTAACCTCTTAGCCATCTCTCCAGCCTGCTGTCACTTTGGAATGTCTTCATTTCTGTTTACTCCAATGTTTTCTACATTTAATTTTATGTTTTAGATATCCTTCTGTATATGATCCTATTGGCATTCTTGATATCCTTTTGCAAATGAGCCCAAATGGTCTAATTGTGCTTTCTAAAGTACCACAGAAAATGTAACTAAGAAAATTCCTCTTTGGTTGGTTTGGATTTGATGACAAAACCAATAACTCAGTTTTGGTTCTGGCTCCAGGTGTCACAGAGTTTGTTTGTTCTGTTTGTATTCTTATATGCTATGACATTGCTTGTTTGTGTTCTGACTCATAAAACTTACTGGCAGTAAGAGACAACTAAGAGTACTTCTACCCAAATGCTTCCTAGACCTCTGAACAAGAACACAGACAGAGGTTGGTAATTACAGAGTGTGGGAGAGGACAGCTCAGTGGAGAACTATGGTTTCCAATGCTGTAGGCTATAAGCACTTTTAGTCTAAAACAATACTGGTTTGA
>PVIH01028885.1:0-14490 GCA_004025045.1 Sigmodon hispidus | reverse complement strand
AAAGTCAGGAACTAGACAAGGATGTCCTCTCTCCCCTTATCTATTCAATATAGTTCTCGAAGTTTTAGCTAAAGCAATAAGGGAACAAAAAGAGATTAAGGGGATACAAATTGGAAAAGAAGAAGTGAAGCTATCTCTATTTGCAGATGATATGATTGTATACATAAGTGACCCACAAAATTCTTCCAAGGAACTGCTATGGCTGATAAACACCTTCAGCAATGTAGCAAGATACAAGATTAACTCAAAGAAATCAGTAGCCGTTCTATACACTAAAGATAGAAGAACTGAAAAAGAAATAAGGGAAACATTACTCTTCATAATAGCTGCAAATAGTATTAAATACCTTGGAGTAACTATAACCAAAGAAGTAACAGATCTATTTGACAAAAATTTTAAATCACTGAAGAAAGAAATTGAAGAGGATATCAGAAAATGGAAAGCTCTCCCATTTTCCTGGATAGGTAGGATCAACATAGTAAAAATGGCGATTCTACCAAAGGCAATCTACAGATTCAATGCACTTCCCATCAAAATCCCAACAAAATATTTTTTGGACTTTGAAAGAACAATACTCAATTTCATTTGGAATAACAGGAAAGCCAGGATTGCCAAAACAATTTTACTCAACAAAAGAACCTCAGGAGGTATTACCATCCCTGACTTCAAGTTATACTATAGAGCTACAGTAATAAAAACAGCCTGGTATTGGCATAAAAACAGACTTGTGGATCAATGGAATAGAATTGAGAATCCAGACGTTAACCCAAAAACCTATGAACACCTGATCTTTGACAAAGAGGCCCAAAATATTCAATGGAAAAAAGATAATATATTTAACAAATGGTGTTGGCATAGCTGGATGGAAGTGTGTAAAAAATGCAAATAGATCCAAGCCTGTCACCCTGCACAAAACTCAAATCCAAGTGGATCAAAGACCTCTACATAAACCCAGCCACTTTAAACTTGATAGAAAAGAAACTGGGAAATACACTTCTATGAATTGGCACAGGTGACAACTTCCTAAATATAACACCAGTAGCACAGACACTAAGACCAGCAATCAATAAGTGGGATCTCCTGAAGCTAAGAAGCTTCTATAAAGCCAAGGACACTATCAATAGGACAAAACGACAGCCTACAGAATGGGAAAAGATTTTCACCAACCCTATAAGTGATAGAGGACTGATCTCTAAGATATATAAAGAACTCAAGAATCTAGAGCCCCAAGCCTTGACTAACCCAATCAAAAAATGGGATTCAGATCTAAAAAGGGAATTCTCAGCAGAAGAATTACGAATGGCTGAAAGGCACCTGAAAAAGTGCTCATCATCTTTAGCCATCAGAGAAATGCAAATCAAAATAACTTTGAGATACCACCTGACACCTGTTAGATTGGCTAAGATAAAAGACACAGAGGACAGCCTATGCTGGAGAGGGTGCAGAGCAAGGGGAACACTCCTCCATTGTTGGTGGGAGTGTAAGCTTGTTCAGCCACTTTGGAACACAGTATGGTGGTTTCTCAGAAAATTCAGAATCAATCTCTCCAAGGACCCAGCAGTACCACTTCTGTATGTATACCCTAAAGAGGCACAGTCACATTCCAAAGGCATTAGCTCAACTATGTTCATAGCAGCATTATTTGTAATATCAAGAACCTGGAAACAACCTAGATGCCCCTCAACTGAAGAATGGATTAACAAACTGTGGTACGTCTACACAATGGAGTACTACTCAGCAGTAAGAAAAAGTGATATCCTAAAATTTGCAGGCAAATGGATGGACTTGGAGAATATTCTCCTGAGCGAGGTATCACAAACTCAGAAAGATAAGCAGGGGATGTACTCACTCATTAGTGGGCTCTAAACAAACAAACAAACAAGAAAAAAGCCAAGCATACCCAAGCTGCAAACCACAACCACTGAACAGCTTAGGATCAGAAACACCCTGGACTGACTCCTTGGATCCCACTCCCCCTAGAGAAACACCTGACTCACTCTTGAGGGAGGGGGGAGAAAACTGCATCTGCCAGGAGTGGAGACTGAACTAAGCAATATTGGGGCAGTGGGACCATGGGACTGCCTGCTGCCTGCCCAGGGAGGGGATGGGGAGTTGTGGAGAAGAAAGAATGACCTGATGTGGCGGGAGGGGGAAGGGACCTTGAATAAGGATATACAAGGATAGAAACCGTGACTTCTTTGTTCATAATGGTAATAATAATAATAATAATAATAATAATAATAATAAAAGGAAAGTCCCTGTTTTCATCTCCGCAAAGAAGAGACCTGAAGTAATCAGTTTCCTTCCATCCTATTCTTCTGAGCAAAGCCCCTTTGGGATGGTGGAGCTACGTTCTTATCCTTCCTTTCTGCTTTCTTCAGCTGTTCCTTCAAGTCAGCCCTCTTGGGCGCTGTTCATCTCAACACATGCCCATCTGTGGAACATACAGCTTTTCCAGTTAGGAGCTGCAGAGTTCCTTCAAGGAACTAGCCCCATCGCCTTTGGGTAGCAGCCACTGCTTCTCTGCTTTGACAGCAACTGCATGAAGCAAATATATTGCACCTGCCCCAGGGTACCTGCCCCATTGCACCTGCCCCAGGGTTCCTGCCCCATTGCACCTGCCCCGGGGTACCTGCCTCATTGCACCTGCCCCAGGGTACCTGCCCAATTGCACCTGCCCCAGTGTTCCTGCCCCACTGTGCCCAGCCTGCTGCACATTCCTCTGAGTACCTACTCACTGAGCACCAAGTCAGTCAGAATCCATGGTGGCATCAAGTAGCTATTTGCTTGGCTTCATCCTCCTTCCTCTCTCAATCTGTTCTCCCAACTGGCCATGTGGAAGCAAAGGACATTGACATGGTGGCAGAAAAGGACCGTCCACCCAGGCCCTGATGGGATGGATGGACCATTCTAACCCAGATATGTGATGTAGCAGTGGCTGGTAGGCCTTGACTTTGAACTGGTTTGGGGTGGTGCTCTGCTCACGCATGTCCAAGTCTAACCTGACTCTAGATGTCCTGTACACTGAGAAATGGGATGTGATCTAGTGGTCCCATGTACTTCCATACATAGAGCTTGTCCTCTGCTGTGTTTGCCCAGGTCCAGTCAGGGTGTTTGGACATGCTAATCCCACCCTCTGGTAGTTCTCTGCCTGCCTGGTATTGCTGTGCTCTCTGCATGGTGAAATGAAGGTGGGGGTGCTGGGTCTACATGAAGCAGATCTTTGAAGACAACTGTCCTGAGTCCCCCATGCTACAACTCAGGTCAAGACTGACCTAAGCTTAAATACTAACTTGGCAGTGCCAGATTCATAAGTTTAAAAACCTCTGCCCCGCCGGGTTCTAATGCCCTCCTATGTTGAATCAGCACACTGAGAATCAGCACACATAATTCTCCTGAGCATCTAATGCCCCTTGGGGAAATCCTGTCAGGGGCAGAAGAGGCCTCAAGAGAATATGATATGAGATGTCTTTCTGTATGCCGTGAATATCATTCATTAATAAAGATGCTGTTTGGGCCTATGGCAAGCATCTTAGAAGTAGGTAGGAAATCTGAGCATATATAAAGGGGAAGGAGGGTGGAGTCAGACAAAGATGCAATCTAGCTGCCCCTACCTAGAAGCAAGACATAAAGAACTAGATAAGCCACAGGCGACATGACAAGACCGACTAATGGAAATGAGTTGAATTAAGATGTAAGAGCTAGCTAGCCATATGCCTGAGTCATAGGCCAAGCAGCATATTACAAATGGTGCCCAAAGTGCACATATACACCCACATAAAGCCTAAGAGAGCTTAAAAAGTGTTCTAAGCACAGAAATGGAGCCAAAAGCAGCTTCCGAGCTGTGTCTCTGATGTGGGTCATGATACAGAGATGGCAGGGCTTGTGAGTTTGAACTACAAAATAGTGGGCTTGCAGCTGGCAGCTTAAGCTCACTGTTTCCAAAGTCTTATGGGAGCCTCAATGTAAGCAACAAGCTGCATATGATGGATTTAAGGTTTTTGTTTTTACAAGCAAAAAGAGAACATAGTCAAAGACAGCTTCTCGATAACAGCATTTTCTGAGAAGGCTGTTTGTTGGCGGTGAGCAGAGGTGCAGCTCCTGTAAGATAGGTTTCCTGACTCAGCCTTAGCAGCAAGAACTAGGGCTCTTTAAGAGGCCCTGCTGCCAAATACGTAAATGGAGTTCATGAGCAGCAGGCAGCTTGCTCTACTTTGTCAGTGTGAACCCTAAGATTCCCCAGAGTTGAAATAGTAAACGCTCCGCAATATTTGGTACTGCTTCTAAGAATTGGGAAGATAGGTATGGCTCTGGTGCCTCTGCCACGTTGAAAAGCTGAGCAGGGCAGAGTCAGCAGTCAAAGCATTGCCTTACAGTCTGTCATTTTAAAAGTTCTTCTGGTGGGTACACAATATAACAGATTCAGATGGAGAAAACTTCTAGCTGGGTTACAATGTGTGTGAAAAAGCGTATGTATGTTGGGAGAGAAAATAACGAAGGTTAGAGAAAGTTCTTTAAAAAAGAGAAATAGAGTAATAAAAATATAGTGAGCTACATAAAGATAGAAAACCCACAAAGAGTCTGTGTGGGTATATATTACATATTTAATAAAACCTGGATATTAGGGAGAGAGCACCCAGTCAAATCCTAGGCAGACAGTTCAGGAAATTCTTAAACCTTGAATACAAAGAAAAACAGTTCAGTCAGTCACACACACCTTTAATCCCAGCACAGGGAAAGCCAGAAGTGGTGACCTCTACCCTTGATCCCACAACTTCAGAGACAGAACTTCTTCTGTTTCTGTGAGTTCAAAGTTACACACCTTTAACCCTAACCTGGATGGAATAGAGTATATAAGGGCTTGTAGAAACCCAGAGAGAACAGAAGCCACTGGCAGAAGTGACCAGGAGTGAGGCTGAGGAAGTTAAAAGCTGGGTGAGAATTGACTATGGTGCTTCCTCTGATATTTCAGTCTTTCCCCAATATTTGGCTCTAAGTCTCATTCATACTATTACAAGTCTGGATTATGTTTGTTATTGTATTCTCTTTTAATATTTTAACTGTTAATAAGCTAACTACAAAAAGATATTTGATTTTAAAGGCTGCTAAATTAAACCAATATATATATTTTAAAGGTATCTTGACTTTGAAATTTAGGTCTAAGGATGTGTTGCTTTGAAAAAGAGGTTCTGCTTTTGTTTCCACAGAATATGAGAACTTGTGGGTTGCTTCCAGGCTAGTATGGTTTGATCAAGAAAGATCCCCTGAAAAATCTCTGGTGGGAAGAGATGGCCACATCAGCTTCAATGCTGCTGACTAAGAAGATCCATCCTCAGGACCCCTATAAGATTGTCAGCACCCCTCAATCAACAGGAAGTAGTAATGGAAAGCTATGTCCAAATTCCCAAAATTGTTTATAAGTGTTTGTTTTCATTATAAATAGTTAATGGTCATAGTCAATCTCTTTCTAAAAAGGAAGGAGGGATATGATATAGGATTGATTTAAAAAGATAGATCATTGAATTTACTTTAATCCAAAAAAACAGCTGTTAATCTCAAAATATTTTAAATTAGTATGAATTTGGTTTATTGATACAAATTTAAGGTTAATTTTGTTATACTGCATGTATATTTCTACTCTTGTATAAGATATTATGTTTATGCAATTCCTTTAGAATTGTAATGTGTAATTAAGAAATGCAGAATAATACTCATCTATGATAACCAAACTTATAGTCATGTTAGTTAGGTTTTTATAGGTATGCAAAGATATATTTCTTTTTCTTTTTATTTGCCTTGGTGTTTGCCTGGAACTGGGAACTGGAACTACAGACAGTTGTGAGCTGCCATGTGAGTGCTGGGAATTGAACTCAGGACCTCTGGAAGAGCAGTCAGTACTCTTAACCGCTGAGCCATCTCTCCAGCCCCGCAAAGATATATTTCAATTAGATAGGTAATCTTTAAACACTTCAAAGACCTACAGAATATGGCATTTAAAATATTTTAAGAACTTAGACTTTTCTGGACAGTGAGACAGGTCTGCTTCTGGCAGCATCAATCTACTTCAAAAGAATGATGGGCATTAAAGAAACTCCATATGGAATTTACTTTCTTTGTAGCAAAAGTTGGTCTGGCCTTTGGACAAGAAATTGTTCTTGCTTCAACTACCTGACAGTATGCTCTATAAACTTGTCTTGTAATACCTATAGGAAAGTGACCCCTGAACTTTGGCAGAATAAGCCGAGATGGTCCTTCAGGTTCCTGCTTCACTGAGAAAACTAACAGACATCATTTCTGGACGCATATGTGATTGTCAACCCTTCCATCAAGCCAGGGGGAACTCCAGGGCTGAGCTCTGTCTCTCTCTCTACAGAAATGAAGTAAAACTTCCACTTCCCAGAACAGTGACTAGCAAAAGTTATGAAGTATGTAAATATAACTGATTAAATCTGAGCATGATGATTAATTTGATATTAAGTGTAAATGCCATAAATTTAAATGCTTTGGTTTCCGCTTAAATGTTAGTGAGTGCCAGCAGGTGACAAGCACACCACAAATGTTTTACAAATGCCATGTATCATGGATACCTTACAGAACAGTCTGGAATTCTCTCGCGGAGGGACACTTGCCCTGGACAAGCAGCTTCAGCCAGGGTTTCTATGTACAGGACACTGAGCCAATGAGATGACAGGATTAAATGGAGAGAAACAGACAAGAATGTTCCTGTCTATTTCCTCAAGTCCCTGGCAAGATGATAATGAAGAGCAGGGGCAGTTTCCCAGCTAGCCTCACAATCTACCCATAGACAGACTTCTTCCAGGCCTTCCTTTCTTTCCAAGGTAAAGAGAAGCCCAGACAGCAGAACCACAGAAGGAAAAACTGCTGTCCCATTGGCTGGGACAAGCCTCTTCCACCTTCCCATATCAACTGATAACCAGCTACACACTAGCCTGTGCTTATCTGCTGATGCACATGGACCCAGCCAGGTGAGCCCCAACTATGTCCATATTCAGCCCGCTCAGTCACCCTCTATAATGCAAGTGGCTCTTGTAAGTCATTCTATGGGTGTTCGTCCTCTGATACTGGGAACCAGGGGTGCTCTGAACAGCTATTTGGATCAGTGTTTTCTTGATACTTGGATAAAGGCCTCTGGGATGGGACGCATCCCCAGTGTGGGCCCTGGGACTATGACCTTCCACGTTGTTAACCAGGTTAACCTCTCCACAAGAGCCCCCATGCACCATGCCTCTTTCAACTCATGTCCTTATGACGCTCCTTGGGATCTCCTTTTGTAGGGAGACATTTAGAGTCACTCTGAGGTTCTCTAGACAGAGGGGAGATGGAAAATGGCTCATAGCTGAGTGCGGCAGACAAAGCTACCACAGGGCTTGCGTGAGGCCCTCTATGTCATCCTTGGGCAGGTCTATACTAGAGCTCCAGTGAGACCCTTTATTTCTGTTACCTATACACAACAAGCATCGGTTCCCAAGCCTACCCCCTACCCAGGACGGGTTCTGACATGTCACCAACTGAGGCCCTGGGGTGGTCTCATCCTCCAGGCCTCTCCAGGGTTTGGGAGACTCATTTCCTTTATGAATGAGAACTGAGTGTGTGGGGTCCCCAAAAGAGATCCTTCCTGAGTAGTGGGGTGCTAGGAGAGCTAGTATTGTACAGAGCCTGTGAATCTGGAAGGCCAGAGTCTCTGGAGTAAGCTAAGGATTAGCATCCCATAGATGGAAGGGAGAGAGAGTTAGAACTCCAGCCCAGTCCAGTGCTTGTCACTGCTCTACAGGACCATACAGCCCTTGCCTCCTCTGAGGCTCAACAGTCTCTCTCAAATGCTGATAGCAAGACCTAGATGGTGTCACAGCTCCCTTGGCCTAAAACTGCCCTGTGATTGAAACCAGAAAGCAGAGCCTTGAATTTGAGATCACTGATTCAGGCTAGTGTGGACTTGGGCATTTGGGTTCAGCTACAAGGTCAGAGGCTGAGCCACAATGGCCAGGGGTGGCAGGTTTTTCTTTGTTTCTCTGCTCTTCCTCTCTCAGACCTCGCAATGAACTCCAAAGATGAGGCCTTTTTTCTACCAGGTTTAGTCTGCAGATATGTAGCTCCTTCACAGAGTGACTTAAAACCCTAAAACAGAGTCCTCAGAGGAGAGCAGCGGACCCTGCACTGCACACAGCAGTTCTAAAAACAGAGGCTCTTCCAGGGCTTGATCCTGTCAGTGCTTATGAGTTAGTTTCCCGACTGTGCTAGGTGTCCAGGAATCACACCGCACCCTGGGCCCTGTGACCCACTGACTGTACTAGGTGTCCAACACCGCATCCTGTGTCCTGTGACCCACTGACTGTACTAGGTGTCCAACACCGCATCCTGGGCCCTGTGACCCGACTGTACTAGGTGTCCGACACTGCACCCTGGGCCCTGTGACCCACTGACTGTGGTCCACACTCTATTTCATCTCCATCTGCACAGCTGCTCTGTTCCTTTGGGTCAATGTGGGCAGAGTACCTGGGCCTGTTCCACCTTTGGACTCTGCTCACCAGTGAGCCTTGCACACAGCATGGACTTGGGTCTTGCTTTCTATGCATTCTCTGTGAAGTGTGTAAGAGAGGGTTTATATGTGTTTGCATGTGTCTGCATACTCACTTCTGTGCCAGAGTGTGCACACATAGCCCTGAGGATGTGTGATGTCAGAGGCTATTCTCAGGACTGGTCCTCACCTTTTCCATTAAGGCAAGGTCTCTTACAGAGCACTTGCACACCACACCACTTGTCTCATTACTTTCCAGGACTCATATCCACCTCTCATCCCCTCCCCAGAAATGCTGAGCTTATGAATTTGTACTGCTGCACCCAGCTTTGATATGGTTCCTGGGGATTTAAACTCAAGTGTACACATTTGGGAGGCAAGTGCTTTGCTATTCTAGCAATCCTGTCTCAGGTTTTGGATGAGAACCTAAAGGCCTTCTGCGGAATTATGAGAACAGTATCTTCCCTGCTGGGTCAGTTTAGGGACAGAGCTTTGTCTGAAGTGTTACGCTGTGGCATCATCTTGGACCCATCAGTGGGATTCAAAGAAAATGCAAATGCAAACACAAGGCATGGCAGACATTCAAAACAGAAACCCAAGGCCATCAAAGCATCCCACAGGCTTTCATTTCTAAAGCCTAACGCCAGTCTCTATAGCCCACCTGAGGCAGAACCTTTGCATCCTGCCCAGCTGTGTCAGGGAAGGTCCTGCTATGACCTCACGGGGAGCAATTGTGAGGGGTCCAGCCAGCAGATGTTAGGCTGTGGCCCCAGCCTGGATTTCTTTGGGTGAATTGACAGGTGTTCTGGAGTGGTGCCTGGTACGGCTTTATTGAATCTAGTGAGGTTGTTTATGGGGGTTTGTTTGTGTGTATGTGTGTTATGTATGTGTGTATGTGTCAGTGTGTGTGGGAATATGTGTGTTTATAGGTTTGTGTGTATGTGCATTTGAGTGTGTGTGTGTGTAGGTTCACTTGTCTATGCACCACATGTGTGCCTGGTACCCTAAGAAGGCATGGGGTTCCCTGGAACTGAAACTGCAGTTACAGGCTGGATTGTGGGTGTTGGGAATCGAATCTGGATCTCCATGGAGAGCAGTCTGAGCTCCTTAACCACTAAACCATCTCCTTGAATTCATGTCTTGCCATCTGCTCTTTCAGTGTTAATTCTTCCTTTTGTTATAGACGCTAAAATCTAGAGCTTTCGGGTATGCTGTTAAGTTGTTAATATGAGTTCTCTCCAATTGTTTTAGAGTCTCTGTTGTAAAGTAGGTGTTATTCTAATGGGTCTGCCTTCATGGGTCACTCAGTCTTTTCTCTGCAGCATTTAATATTTCTTCTTTGTTCTGTACATTTAGTGTGTTCTGAGGCATTTCTTTTCTGGTACTGTCTATCTGTTCTGTAGACTCCTTGTACCTGCTCTCCTTCTTCTTTACACTGGGGAAATTTTCTTCTATGATTTTGTTGATGATATTTTTCGTGACTTTGACCTAGTTTTCTTATCCTCTATTCCTATTATTCAAAGATTTCACCTTTTTTGGATGTCCCAGATTTCCTGGATGTTTTGTATCTGAATTTTCTGAGATATTTTCTTTAGTTGAGGTATACATTTCATTCACCTTGTCTTCAATGCCTGAGATTCTCACTTCGTGTCTTGTAAACTGTTGGTGAAACTTACCTCTGAGGTTTTTGTTTGGCTTCTTACACTTTTCATTTCCAATTTTACCTCAGTTTGAGTTTTCTTTAGTGATCCTATTTGCATGTTTGTGTATTGGACTGTTTTCATCCCACCGTTTATATCTGACAGACTTCATTAAGGGATTTATTAATATCCTCCTTAAGGTCCTCAGACATATTCATAATTGCTATTTTGAAGTCTTTATGCTCCAGCTCTATCACACTTCACAGGGCCTATTGTAGTCAGGTGCTGGGTTCTGGTGGAAGCATATAGTCTTGGCTATTGATGCTTGTGTCTTGGGGGAGTGGTATCTTCTAGGAATCTGGGCTTAGGATGATTGGGGTGGTTCTAAGTGTTGATATCTGACCTTGCATTTGTTAGGTGGGTTCTGTTTCTTGGTTTCTGTGGCTGTCTCTAGATCTCGGGAATGTGTGAAAGCTGTAGGCACCTAGAAGAGAGTGCTGCTGCAGACTGGTCAGTCCCTAAGAAGAAAACAGGTGAGCTAAGGGGAGAGCCTGAAAGGAGCTTCAGCAAAGACCTAAGGGGATCCTGGACACGCCAAAAACCAGAGTCTCCAGTGAGCTAGGCTTGTGGTAGGAATGAGGGCTCTTGCAAATAAATTGCAGTAATGTAATAATAATAATGATGATAATAATAACAATAATAATGTGGAGAGGCAAGGATGAAAGGAATGGAGGACCCGTGGGCTCCAGTGAATGGGCTGAGGTGGGAGGAGGAGCCCCTGTAACATGTTGTTACTAGGCTAAGGTGTGGATGGAAAGACAGTGCCGGAGGACAGAAAGTTTAATGACATTCACCTACCAGAATCCCTGCCACATGAAACCAGGGAATAGGGGGCCCCAGGTAGGAAGTGTTTCTAGGTATCAGGCAGGAACTAAAAGATTCACAAGGGGTAAAGCTGGGTCCACAGCAAGGTTCAGTAGCGATCCCAGGGAACAGAGGTAGAATGGAAGGGAGAGGAATCTACAAGCCGTCTGGAACAGAGCTGGGGATGAGATTGGGAATGTAGTGAAGGACTAGGAGAACGAACATTCTCTTACCTGAGTCCCAGCCCAGTGTGCTCAATGGATGTCCCAGTGAGACCCTTAGATTTCACTTTTGATTTCGGCTTTTTTTTTTTGTCACATCTTTTTTATTATTCTTACTTTATTTTTCAACTATCCTATATTTTATACTCTTTTTATTTGTTTATTTTTAGGTAGCATTTGTAGTAGTTACATTAGTTACAATGCCTCTATCTAGTGAGGAAGAGTCACCAGAGTCCAGCCCTGTGTCCAGCATCTTTGAAGAGGAAAGTTTCCAGTCTCAATACAGAGTCCTGAGGACCATTGGCCATGGGAGCAATGCCAAGGTCTATCTGGCCCACCACTGCCTCACAGGTACCCCTGTGGCCGTCAAAGTACTTCGAAAAAAGAAGTGTTGTCAGCCAATCAGGTCTGAGGTAGATATTATGATGATAACCAACCACCCCAACATCGTCTCACTCTTCCAAGTGATTGAGTCTGAGAAGAGAATATACCTCATCATGGAGCTAGTTGAGGGACAGCAGCTTTATCAATCCATCCGAGAGGCTGGCCCCCTGCAGGAGGACAAGGCCCGGAGAATATTCAAGCAAATAATAGCAGGTGTGAACTACTGCCATGGCCAGGGTATAGTTCACAGGGACCTGAAACCAGACAATATTATGCTGGACAGGAACGGAAAAGTCAAAATCATCGACTTTGGCCTGGGCACCAAAGTCAAGCCTGGGCAAAGGCTGAGCCGGCACTGTGGTGCTTATTCCTTTGGTGCCCCTGAACTCTTCCTTGGCAGACTTTATGATGGACCCAAGGTTGACATATGGACCTTGGGAGTCGTCTTATATTTCATGGTAGTCGGGAAGGTCCCATTTAGTGCTGTCACCATACCAGAGCTTCGAAGGCAAGTTGTGTCAGGGAAGTATACTGTCCCCTTGGGCCTGTCAGAAGAACTCCAGGACCTGCTTAGCCTTCTAATGACAGTCAATCCCAGGTTCAGGCCAACAGTGGCTGAAGTGATGACGCACCCCTGGCTGAGGAAAGATATTGAGGCTTTGCCAAATCACTGTGAAGAAATGGTTCCCAGCTGGCCTGACCCTGCAATTGTGGAAGCCATGGAATATATTGGGTTCCAAGCACAGGATATAAAGGAGTCATTACGTCAGAGGAAATTCGACCAGACCATGGCATCCTATTGCTTACTACAAGGGCAGGCTCTCCAGGGGCATGGCTGTACCATCCCAGCTCATCCCATGAGTCCAGGGGTGACACCATTCCCTTCCCTTGCAGACCCTATTGCTTTCCCTCTTCCGCCAAGGAGACCAGGAAGTGAGCCCATCCTTGGCACATCATTCAGAGGGTCATCCACTAATGGTCAAGTGTTTGCCTATGGCCAGCAGGCAGGCCAAAGAGGGGCCAGAAGTGCCGCTAGAAGAAATGCTCTTCCTCTCCGCAGGCCACTCCAGAGGACACCCTCATTGGACCAAGGCCACCGCCAAGCCAGGAGTGCTCCCTGCATTTACTCAACGAGCAGCCTCAGCGAAAATTCAGAAGACAACCTATGCTCACACAGCGCCTCAGCTAAGGGCAAGTCCATCCACAGAGGCTTGAGGGGATGGACAAGGGGGGTAGGAAACGCCCTGAGGAGACTGTGTTGCTGTTTTCCATCAAGGAAGAAACCTCACGGAGGGCAGAACAGGGTCTCCCCTCAGAAATGAGACAAAGGGGGAGTCTGAGAACAAGCAGCAGGCACGGCCCAGGTACCCTGTGCTTTGTCTTTCTGGTCTACTCCCTCCTCCGCTGCTGATTCCCATTTCCCCATCTCTTTAGCACAATTCTTACCGTATCTCAGTAGTTACATTTTTCTTCTTCCCAAGCTTTTCCCTCTTCTGTATTTCTCCCGTTTCCAGCATGGACTCAATACCACTGATGTGGACCCCACTCTAAAAGGTTCTCTTGATGACCCCATCTCTTCATCTAGACTCCACCTCCTCCCATAGCCAACAGCTCCAGATGTGGACTGGAGGACTATGGGCTCAGGGACCCTTCCAGGGGCTGCTAGCCCTTGCACATGGGACAAATCAATCACAAGAGCCTCAGAACAGCCTTAAGTTTTCAAAAGCAACATCACATTCCATAAGGCTCAAAAGTGACAGCCAACAATGTTGTCAACTAGTATACGCTTATTGAAGGCCGTCAGTCCTCTTGCGTGCATGCATAGCCTTTCACATACTGGTCATCCCTTTGCTCCTAAGACCTAGTGATGCACTGATCTGTGTAAGTAACAATTCTACAAGATTTCTTTCAAAGATTTCAACTGGAAAGTTTAAAAAAAAAAAAAGACATGAATAGGCAAGTCAAAGGCTAAGTCAAGTATTCTAAGAAATAATTTTATTGGGTCAGTGGGACCATAGGACTGTCTGCTCCCTGCCAAGGGAGGGGATGGGGAGTTGCAGAGAAGAAAAATGACCAGATGTGGTGGGAGGGGGAAGAGACCTTGAACAAGGCTATACAGGGATGGAAAAAAAATTCAGAGGGAAAGCTGAACACAAAGAAAATATATGTGTAGCAATCTTATTTGTATTTCCACCCTTGATAAGCCATGCTTATGATTCTTATCCTCTGTATAGTTATTGTTAACTCTTCCGCATTTTAAATTCTTTTTACTGTTTTTTTTGATAAATACAAAATAAAGAAGGAAGAAAAAAAATAAAATAAAAAAACCCTGAACTTTAAGGAACATAAAAAAAAAAAAGAAATAATTTAAGCTACTTCATTATTTCTTTTGCCAAATTATTTTGTGTCTTTCACAGTGTCATCTGGAAATTCTGTCTGGTCCTGAGTAGAAACAGGAGGTGATTTCAGATGCATGGCTCAAGAAAGAATTCAGCAGCATCAGCTGACCTCCTGGCTTCCCTGTCCCTGTGGGAACCACCGAATGACAACTCCTAGAGCCAAACACTATGTTGCCAACTGATTAGGAAGATGTTTGGTTTATCTGAACATCAATATTCGTAGAAGACAGATAGACATTCCTGGGGCTAGGAGGCAAAGTCAAGCAGCATGTGATGTTGCTAATGAGGAACACCCTCTCCAAGCTGATGATTGGAATGTGTCTGACCTAAGCACATGCTCAGATGACATGAGAACATCAACCCCTGCACTCCAGGTGCTGAGAACCTGAGACAGTGGGGGCTGTGACAGTGGGGGGCTGGGACAGTAGGGGGCTAGGACAGTGGGG
>PVIH01028884.1:0-14493 GCA_004025045.1 Sigmodon hispidus | reverse complement strand
TTTATTCCTTTTAGCTTAAAGTCTACTTTGTTAGATATTAGGATTGCAACCCCTGCTTGTTTCTTAGGACTATTTGACTGGAAAATCTTTTCCCAACCCTTTATTCTAAGCCTGTGTCTGTCTTTGCAGCTTAGGTGTGTTTCTTGTAGGCAACAGAAGGATGGCTTCTGTTGTTGTATCCATCTTGTTAGTGTGTGACATTTTATAGGAGAGTTGAGTCCATTAATATTAAAGGAAATTAGTGACCATTGATTCATGTTTCCTGCCATGTTTGGTGGTAAATTGTTTGTATTTCCTTTCTCTAGGGTATTCTTCTGTGGACTTATTGATTGTTCGTGATTTCATGGATGTATCTGGGGTCTTTAGGTTGTAGTTTTCCCTCTAATACTCTCTGTAGTGCTGGATTGGTAGATAGATATTCTTTCAGTCTGACTTTGTTCTGAAATACCTTGTTTACTCCATCTATGGTGATTGATAATTTTGCTGGGTATAGTATTCTAGTTTGGCATCCATGCTGTTTTAGTGTCTGTATAACTTCTGACCAAGCCCTTCTAGCTTTCATCGTTTCCATTGAATAGTCCGGTGTTATTCTGATGGTTCTGCCTTTATATGTGAGTTGGCCCTTTTCTTTTGCAGCTCTTAAAATTTTTTCTTTGTTCTGTATGTTTTGTGGCTTGATTACAATGTAGTGCCCTGACGTTTTTTGGGGATCATATCTATTTGGTGTTTTGTAAGCTTCTTGTATCTTTATGGGCATTTCCTTCTTCAGGTTAGGAAAGTTTTCTTCAATGATTTTATTGAAAACATTATCTGTGCCTTTGAGCTGGTATTCTTCTCCTTCTTCTATTCCTATTATTCTCAAATTAGGTCTTTTCATGGTGTCCCAGATTTCCTGAACCTTTTGAGTTATGGCTTTTTTCGTTTTACTATTTTCTTTGATTGATATATCTATTTAATCTACTGAGTCTTCCACTTCAGAGATTCTATCTTCCATCTCTTGAACTCTGTTTGTTATGCTTGCATTTGTGGTTCCAGCTTTTTCCTTCAGGTTTTCTACTTCCATCTTTGCCTCACTTTGTGCCTTTTTATTGCTTCTATTTCAGCTTTTAATTCCTGGCATGTTTCTTTCATAGATTTGTTCATCTCTTCCAATTTTTTGTTTGTATTTTCTTCTATTTCTTTAAGGCTTTTTTTCATATCTTCTTTTAGAGCTTCGATGATCATCAAAAATGAATTTTTGGTGTTGCTTTCTTCTGTTTCCTCTTCATTGCTCAGTTCAGGTCTTGTATTTGTAAGATCGCCACTCTCTTCTGGAGTTACCATGTTGTCCTTTGTATTATTATGTAATTTCTTGCACTGACGTTTGCCCATGGCTTCAGTGGTTCATGATTAGATGGGTCCTGATCAGTTGTGGCACTTGGGTTTGTGTGCCTCCTGTCACCTCTTTGGTCAGGGTTTGATTCTGTTTTTCAGAGACCCCTGCTCTTGTTGGTTCACTCAGTTCGAGGTCGTGGTGGTTAGCTGTGCAAATTCCCTCAGCAGGAGCTGTGGGTGTGGTCAGGGGCACAGCTTACCTGCCCCTGCTCCAGAGTGCGCTGGGACTCTGCAGAGAGCACTTGATCCCGAGAGCGGAACTGAAAGCAATGGGAGCTCAACTCTCCCTCCCAGGCTAGGATATAGGCGCTGAGGCCTGCTGATCCCTCCTCATCTCTGGTCAGGGTCTGAATCTGCCCTTCAGTGACCCCGTAGTTGGTTCTCTCAGTTTGCACAGTTCGAGGTCATGGTGGGGAGCCATGCAGATTCCCTCAGCAGGAGCTGTGCGTGTTGTCAGGGGCACAGTTTACCTGCCCCTGCTCCAGAGTGCACTGGGACTCTGCAGAGAGCACTTTTTCCCGGGAGCGGAACCAGAAGCAATGGAAGCTCAACTCTCCCTCCCAGGCTAGGATATAGGCACTGAGGCCTGCTGATCCCTCCTCACCTCTGGTCAGGGTCTGAATCTGCCCTTCAGTGACCCCGTAGTTGGTTCGCTCAGTTCGAGGTCGTGGTGGGGAGCAGTGCAGATTCCCTCAGCAGGAACTGTGGGTGTGGTCAGGGGCACAGTTTACCTGCCCCTGCTCCAGAGTGTGCTGGGACTCTGCAGAGAGCACTTTTTCCCCTCCATATCTTTTTTAAAAATATTTTTTTATCTTTTTCCTTTTTTACTTTCTTATTCTGATTCCACCCCTTTATTTAAATTTAACCTTCCTTAGTCCATTTTTAAAATTTTATCTGTCCATTATTGTTTCCTCCCTTTTTGAAAGTAGATGATGAAAACATAGAGAAAAATCCTATAAATGTAATCAATCTCTTAAATCTCTTATCATAGTATTCTTCAAATGCATAAAAGCACACATAGTGGATAAAAATACTCTGAATATGAGCAATGTGATGAATCTTTTGCACAGCACAGTGATCTTCAAAATTATAAGAGCACACATAATATACAGGCAACCTATACATGCAATCAGTGGGTAAATGCTTTGCACAGCAGAATTATTTTCAAATGCATAAGGAAACCCTATGAATGTAATCAATGTGGTAAAGCCTTTAAATGACACAATTCTCTTCTAATACATGAAAGAATACATACTGAACATACTGAAGCCCTATGAATGTAATCAGTATGTAAATTCTTTGTACAAAAAAGTTATCCTAAAATACATCAAAGAACACACATTGAAGAAACACCCTATGAATCCAATCTATGTTGTAAAGCCTTTGCAAATCACAATAATTTTGAAAACTATGTAAGAACATATACTAGACAAAATCTCTATGAATCCAATATGGTAAAGCCTTTGCACAATACAGTAATCTTCAAACCCATAAAAGAACACATACTGGAGAGAAACCCTACAAATGTAATCAGTGTGATAAAACCTTTGGAAAACACAGTAATCTTCAAATCCATAAAAGAACACATACTGGAAAGAAACCCTATGAATGTAATCAGTGTGGTAAAGCCTTTGCACAATAGGATAAACTTTAATACTATATAAGAATACAAACTGGAGAGAAACATTATGAATGTAATCAATGTTGTGAGCCTTTGCTAATATCAATGCTCTTCAAATACATAAAATATTTCATACTAGAGAGAAATCATATTTATGTTATCAATGTGGTAAAGTGTATGCTCATCACGATGTTTTTCAAATGCATAAGAGAATACATACTGGAGAGAAGCCCTATGAATGTAATCACTGTGGTAAAGTGTTTTTCACACCCTTCTAATCTTCAAACCCATAACAGAACACATACTGGAGAGAAACCCTTTAAATGCAATCAATATGATAAAGCCTTTGCACATTACAGTAATCTCTGAACTCATTAAAAAAGCACATACTGAAGAGAAACCCTATGAATGTGATCAATGTGATAAAGCCTTTGCATACCACAGTTTTCTTGAAATACACAAAAGAACACATACTGGAGAGAAACATTGTAAATGTAATGTTTGTGGTAAAGCTTTTGCACATCCTAGTATTTTTCAAAGGCATAAAAGATTCATACTATGCCATTAGTGTGAAAAAGCTTTGCATGTCCTTCTCACCTTCAAATGCATAAAGGATCACATTTTGTAGATAATTACTATGAATGTATTTAGTGTGGTTATTTCAACTTAAAATTTTAACTTACTCTTGGTTCCAAAGAAATACAGGATTACTATGAAAGTTGAATGATGACAAGTGTCAGACCTGGAATGTGAAGCAGAGGGCTAAACCTCATAAACTTAATCTGCATCATGAAGAAGATGGTAATAACTGAAAATAATTTGTAAATGTAAATTTTCAAAGCCTACCTTTAGTGGCATATTTTCTCCATCAGTGCAATATTTTGTAAATCTTTACAAATGATAGAATTCAGATTTAAATTTTTAGTTCTCTGAATTTAAGACTATAGGCATGCTTTCTTTTAAAGGATCAGATGATGAAATAATCTCTAATAAGCAAGTATGTGGCTCAAAGTTTGTTTTACAGAAATAAATGCCGACAAGATAAAAAGTTTTAAGTGAAAAATATTTGTTTAAAAAATATAAAGGACACTCAAGCAACAAACCACAACCACTGAACAGCATACAATCTAAAGGAACTGAAGAGAGACATCCAGGGAGTCCCCTAGGAAAAGAAAATAGAGAAGATCTCTACCTAATTGGGAGCATAAGAGGTAGTGATCAAAAAGAGGTAGGAAGAAATTATGAGAGATGATTCAGTGCAGGAAACAATAAGGAGGGAAAAAACAGATGGAAATCTTAATAGAGAAAGCAAATATGGGGTTGGAAAAAGACTGGATGCTAGTAAAACCTCCAAGGACTCACAGGATGTCTCTGCTTATGTCTCCAATCAATAGTGAAGGTGTTGCCTAAACAGGACTTTACCCATAATCAAATAAATAACTACCCTAAGTGCCAGCATAGAACTTACATTCAACAATGAATATAGGTAGAGGCAGGGATACATGGCTGAGTACTGGGCTGGGTCACTGATCCAGCTGATATTTGAGGAGGAGACCATATAAGCAAATGGATAGGGACTATGAGACCAATTCTCACACTGATGAGACTGGCTGGATCTCTGGGGGGCTTACTGAATCAAAAACAGCCACTTGAGAAAAATCTGAAAAACAAACTAAGCCCTTCAAGGATAGGCAACTGTTCATTGGCATGGACAATATATGGAGCCTCAAGGGGAAGGTTTAGACTGTGTTTCTGTTCATGGACTGCCACCTTGGAGCCCATTGCCTCCAGAAGAACAGCTAAGCCAGTCTTGATATTAGAGTGAGGAAACTGGACTTTCTTGGAGTGGATACAGAGTTAATTCACTTTGGGACTTCTTGCTTTTTCTGGGGAGGGAGTTGTGGGGTGGGGAGTAGGGAGGCTGAAGATTGACCCAAAAAGGGGATAAATGAATAAAATAGGAGACTTTATTTCATAAGCATATTATAAACAAAAAAAATATTTGTTTAAAATTGTTTTAATTGTAATTATATGATATCAGTATGTTTGTGTAGGTAAATGTTTATACTGGTTCCTGAGGATATTATAACCATGAATCTTTTGTAAAAGCTATTACAGGAAGCTGTCAAAAATTAAACATTGGTTTTATGAATAAAAATTTATTATCTTCATACTCATGTCTTTATTGATATAAATATTTTAAAGCCTATTTGTATCATTTTGAAGTAAAGAAATAAGGATAAATTCAGAAAAGAAATACTCTAGCTATACAAACAATCTGATAAAGACTTTAGACATCACAGCTCTTTCAGATTCTAGAAGACATATGTTTCATCCTCTTTTCATCACAACTTTGAAGGAAGTGTACTACCATGTTTGCTAACAACTGAAAATGGAACTCACTGCATTATAGTTTCTATTTTCAAAACTTTGAGTTAGTTAGTGAAATGTGCTATGTGTTTGGCAAATCCAATTAGGAAATTTCCTTATGAGATCCTTATATTAGTTATGGTTTTTTATCCCTTTTATTGTGTTCTTACCTAGTGAGAGGTATATTTATTCTTTACTGTATACAATGGTATCTCCATTATCTATGTGGTCCTTTGTTCATTGAACTATAAGGTAGGATGTGATAATAATTTTCAAGCAAGTTTGTCTATAAAAAGGTGGTGAGTAGTTTCTGATTTATTCATATTTTTACAAACTCCCTTGATATTTTTTAGTTATTCACCCTAGCTTACATGTCAGCAATGATTCAAAGATACATTTGCAAATATGCCCCTTATGGGTCCACCTCCTGAGTTCAGGTAAAAGTGTCAATGATGGACTCTCAATTTTTGATGTTTGTCAACCCAAATTAACAATGTTAACATAATTTAGAATATAAAAATTATTAAATACCTCATGTGGATTGAAAGCAGTATTTTTTATTTTACTAACAGAGATGTTATAATGTAGGATAATACACAATGTATTCATATATAGAGATATGTATATGACTTAATATTCCATGCTTCTCCCTGTACCATTTGGCATTTTATTTTGAAGTATGGCCTTCTTAGAGAATTATCCAGAAAACTTACATAATGTAATGGCACTAAGATATATTTTGTACCAAACATTTATGGTGTATTTACTGCAATTAAGGACTTATAGGCCACAACAAATATGTGGAAACCCAAAGACAAGTTTATGATTTCTACTTTTAATCCTCTGTATAGTGACCAAGGTCAGGTTTCTATCCTTGCACAAAGCAGACCTTTCACAGTGTGTTATCTCACTGGTGCTTAAATGAGATTAGTAGAAATAATATAACAGTAAACTCTTATCTTCTTTTCAGATTGTAAAGATAAATTAACAGAAGAATAGAGTAACACAGAATGGATTGAAAAATGTTTTTCAAATATAAAAATATTTACAGCACCAAATATTTTTATTTTGTTTATTTTGAACACTAAATGTTTTACATTATACATTCAGGGGTTAGGAGAGGGAGCAGAAGAGGTGGCAATAGGTAATAAGTGAGATTTATCTTGTTGGTCCATCCAGATGTGATTTTTCTCATACAAAATTCTCAGGTGAATGAGACCCCTATTCCATAGAACTTGGAATATATTTAGCTTCTGATGTATCTTTGCACCCTTGCTGTTGCTGTCTTTATTTGTTATCTGACATGTTTAAATTTGATGTGCAAAATATTTTATTGCCTGTAAGGTAATTTGTTTCTCTCATGGAAGCATCTATTTTTTTTTAAAAAAGATTTATTTATTTATTATGTAAACAATATACAGAAGAGTGGAAGGTACCAAATGTTATTATAGATGGTTGTGAGCCACCATGTGGTCTGTGGCAACTGAACTCAGGACCTCTGGAAGAACAGTCAATGCTCTTTACCTCTGAGCCATCTCTCCAGCCCTCAAAAACATCTCTTTTTAAGTGGTACTCTTACATGTGAATTAATATGAAGATGACTTTCTCCCAAAGCTATTCCATCAAATTTATGATAATTCATCAATATCTAATGATTTGATGAATAAAAATATATATAATGATATCTTTCACTGAGTACATCTAAGAATCTGCCTTAGATTGCAGTAAAACTCCTTAGGATAAAAGATTGCTTAAATTCTCTTAAGGTTAATATGATACATCTACAACTATCAGTGTGCATTATTTGGATGAAACAAAGTGCTATAAGAATAACTTTAAATTTAGAAATATAAAGCAAACAAACTACCCTTTATAAGGACACATAGCTGAGGATAAAACAAAAATCAGCCCAAATGTTGAGGCTGGTTGTATATCCAAAATTGTGATTAACTTTTTGTATATATTTCTGTCCTCAATCATCTGATAGGTATAGGCCATAAAGATGTAAAGTAGAGCTAGCTAATTGTTTTTCATATACAAAAGTTTAATGTTTTGTTAGTGTCAGTGTTAAGTGTCATTGTTAAAGCTTAAGTTCAGGATTAGGGAGGAATATGTATATCACAAGATTAAAATTAAAGAAATATAGGGTTAGAGGGTGATAATTAAATTTGGGATCATGTTTATAATTAGTTTGATGTTTAGAAGAAGGTTCAGGGTCAGAGGGTTAGCGTTAGTGTAATGGTTAGCCTAAGTCAAAATTAGTGTTACGATCCAGGGTGGGGTAAGGGTCAGTATAATATGGTTTATTTTTCCAGGTAGAGTTAGGTTAGAGTTAAATCTGTGGGTTAGAGTAGGGTAAAAGCAATTTGAGAACCTCATGACTGTCAACTTTGCCTTTATTACATCTCATTTGGTCCCTGAGAATGATTCTAATAATAAAAGTGCAAGCTCGTCACCCCAATACTCAGAATAAAACATCAGCACATCCAAGAAATTGTTGGTTTGGGCAACATAGCAGGAACTTACATATCCCTCAAAATTTCAGTTGTAATAAATAAAAACTTATCGTGTAACCTATTTGTTAGAGACACACTTTAATGCTATAAAACATTGATTTTCAGTAGCGGGTATATGACACTATTTCAGCAATCATGAGGCAGGGACAAAACTATCTTCAAATTCCTGTCAAGCATGGTTATATAGTAAGTTACAGGATATCCAGGGTTAGAAAGAGAGGAAAAAAACCAAAATAAATATTTATATTGAGTGGCTGGAGGTATGACTCAGTGGTTAAGAGCACTGGCATCTTATACAGAGAAATCACGTTTGATTATCAGAATCAACATGGAGGTTCACATAGTTCTCACTACAGTTTCAGGGGATCAACTCCTTTTTGTGATGCCCATGGGCAAAAAGCAATTGTGAGGCCCACATATATGCAAAGTGGAGCTGATAGTGTTTGTGTCTCTGTATGTGTGTGTGTGTGTATGTATGTTTATATTGGAACAGAGAAGTGATTCAATAGAAAAATGCTTTTGCCATCAAAATAACAATCAACTCTCACACTGCATTTGACCTCCACACTCACACTGCTATTTTAACTTTGTTATGGTGTCTGCACTTATAATCAGTGGTGGCCTGGCTGCTCAGGCCATAGCCTGGGGGTAATCCTGCTTTCCCATTGCTCTATTGCTACTTTTAAAGGTAGCTATAAATAAATATCTTTCTAATAGAATTCAAGAGTCAAAGGCTAAAGTGAAAATAGGCAAGCTTAGAAAGTTAACATTTGGATAACTTTGTCTCTTTTCTGTCTATGCCTCTCTTTCTCCACACCTCAGAAAATTTAAAGAAGTTATAAAATGTGGCATGTCTTTACTTAGTTAAATATTTCATAATAGCATTCTATGCTAAAGAGACTGTAACAGGAACTTTAGTTTGAAAGCCATCTTCATCTGTATTTGGCATTTCTTTTCAATCTAAGGTATGGAATTAATTCCTATTTCCATACACTTGTGTGAATGTTTGTGTGGTTTGTGTGAGTTTAAATGTGTGTGTGTGTGTGTGTGTGTGTGCATGTGTGTGCTCTTCATAGAATTAAGCAACACTTGTGACTAGCTCTGATCCCAAATGACAGGATAGTGGAAGGGATTTTGCAGGAAAAACTTTTTTAACATTGCTAAGTCTGTAAAATAAGCATTTAGTATGAGGTGATGCCCTGAGCTACATCCCCTCTGAATTTAGAGCATCTGCCTCTCTGAACCTCATGGTTCTCTTTGTTTCTTCCTCTTCATTACACTCAGTTTTCAGAAAACTTTGAATGTATGCATGTGGAGGAGATATCTATTAAAACTTTCTACCTTATTTTAAAGACAGAAACTCTCTGAAACCAGGACTCACTTATATACTATGTGTACTGCCCAGTAACCCCCTAGGGCTGTCCTGACTTTGCTTGTCAGTTAATGTTTGAAAGTATGCTCTGTCTTACTTTTCTGTTAATTAAAGGTACTAGGATAGAAACTCAGGTCTTTGCTACACAGTAACTACTTCATGACAACCATCCTTATCATATTATGTGAACTATTTTTTTATCACATAGCCCTAGATATTGCAATGTTCTTGCCTCAGTCTCTAACTCCTGAGGGGACAGATATGCCTACCACCTCATTTGAATAGTAGATCCCCATGGAGCAGTGCTTGTGACATATTCCCAGAGAGTATTTGACAGCAATGCTGCATTGGACTCCTCAGAAAAGGCCTTACCACTTTCCTCACCAGTCATACCTGGATCTTTTAGAAGCAGTGAACTCAACCTCTAATGGTTCTTGGAACCCACCTCAGAGCAGCTATTAAGTGTCAAGTATTGGTAGGGTACAGAACCCTCAGATATCCCCAAGTGACACCTGACTAATATAGAACTCTTATTTTTGTACCTCACATTATTTCAGTTAAGGGAAGAAAGTAGGACATGCATCCTTATGGCAAGGTGGTCCCCTAATAGGACTTACAATACTTTTTGAAGCAACAATTATTGATGTATTCTTTAGTGTTTTGTTACATACATATTTGTTACATACATACAAATATATACATATTTGTTAATTGGAATCAGTATATTATGTAACCATGGCTATTCTTGAACTCACAGAGATTATTCATCTGCTCTCTGTAATTATGGAATTAAATATCATGCCTGCCCTGATTTATCTCTATGCATTCCTGTGTATGTGCACAAATGACAAGGTACACATATTGAGGACAAAGAACAAAATCTGAACTTAGTTTTCTCTACTGTATGTATTTTGAAGTTTAAACTGAGCCTCTTAAAAATTGGTGACAAGTGTGCCATCTTGCTAGCCCTTCTTTGTCTACCCTGACAGAGTCAGAATACATGAAAACAGCTATTTTATTATGAACCACAGATAGGAAACAGTGGGTGGTTTCAGAAATAGGTACTCAATGTGGGTTTGATGTGGATGAGGGCTGGAACTTCATCTAAACAGGATTTTGTGACTGACCAGCACAAAGTGTCCACATACTCCACAAATACTTTCTGCCCCAGATGTGAGAATAAAGTAGAATGTGGGAGTAGAAGTTCTTGCTTTAGTACAGAATTCTCTTCTCCATCTTTGCCCCAGTTTTTGTTGAGATCTTGGAAAGACAGAGACTTGGGAGGATTTCCAGACTTCTTAAGTATACATAAGGGACATATCATTTACTACATACTGAGCAAGCAGAACCCATCAGTTGTTTTCTGGTGGGAGATCTTCTGCAGGGTTATCTCCCCAAGGTACAGTTCAGTTTTTGCCAGAGTTTTGAAAACTGGAACTGAAGTTGATAAAATAGGAGGCTACAGGCTGAAGCCCAGAAATTGAATCTGATCCTTGAAGAATGTGCTGGTTGTTGATTAGATTTCAGCCTGGCTTTGAGTACCCAGACCTTTCAAGTCTATTATAATAAAAAGAAAATCAAAGACATGCCATGATAAGTGGCCCTGTTCTTTTAAAGAGGTGAATCAAAAAGGGAGCCAGAGCCATGAAAGTTCATAGCTTTAAGCTCATCAAACTTGAGCTTCTGGGGATTGGACCTTCATGTGCAGGCCAAGTTTTCTGAATGCTGAATTGGGGCTTTTATAGTCTCCAAAATAAGACTGTTTCTGCCAATTTGCTCTCCACCCATCCACTCACAAGAGCTCTAGAAGTAAAGAACTCCATTGCCTTTACAATTTTCTTTTCATGCTGCAAGTATCAAGACTCAGATTCACTTATTAATAGGAGAACACATTACTTGTCATAAAACAAAAATACCATATGACATAGACAAATATAGTATTACAGAGACACAAAATATAAAAACTGGGGCCTTCAAACTTTCATGCACAATTGCAATAAAAGCACTTGTCCTTCTGCTTCTGGCAGACAGGCTCCTTCAGGCTCCTCAGACAGCTACTGCATGTAGTTTTACAAGATACTTAGTATTTGTCAAACATTTATAGAACAAATCAATACACACAATGTTGGTGAAAGAGATAGCATTAAGTAAGTTAACAGAAAAAAATATGTTAGAAAATGAAAACCAAAAGCCAATCAGATTGCATATTAGGCAGAGAAATTGAATCCAAATTTGACATGCTCAGTTTAATTCCTGTGACTTAAATATGGGAGATACAATCCTGAAAACCTATCCTATAATATTTACAAATAAGCTATGTCATTTCTTATGTCCTTTCAAGTAAATGTGTATAATTTTTAAAAGGAGACAGGAAGAATGGCTTGGTAGTTGAGCATATGTAGCTCCTAAAGAACACAGAAATTAAGCTACCAATATACACAGTCTCACAGCAAAATGTCACTTCAATTCTGTGGGCTTCACCATCCTCTTTGTTCTTCAAGCCACTTCCAAAAATACCTGTTTCAAGTACATATGTTCAACTCCAATCACTAAAATGCAAACCTAAAAAACACCATCTTGATTCTACTCCTCCCTACTTGAAGTCATTCTGTTTTGATGTTTATGTTATAGATTACTATTGCTACAATAAACATCATGACCTAAAAGCAAGTTGTAGAGGGAGAAGGGAGTCTTTATTTGACTTACTTTTCTATGTCACTGTTCATGACCAAAGGAAATTAAGATAGAAACTAACAGTGCAAGAACTTGGGAGCAGGAGCTAATGGAAGGAACATGGTAGAATGTGGCTTACTGCTTTATTCATTATGGCTTACTCTAATTGCTTTCTTATAGAACCCATAACCACCAGTTCAGGGTTAGAAACACTCACAATGAGCTGACCACATTTACATTAGTAACTAATCAAGAACATTACTTTTTTTTCTTCTATATTTATTTTGTATTTATCAAAAAAACAGTAAAATAAATTTATAATGCTGAAAAGATAACAATAACTATAAAGAAGAAGAAAATCATAAGCATGACTTATCAAGGGTGATAATGCAAATAAGATTGCTATACATATATTTACTAGGTGTTCAGCTTTCCCTCTGAATTTTTTTTTCCATCCCTGTATATCCTTATTCAAGGTACCTTCCCCCTCCCGCCACATCAGGTCCTTTTTTCTTCTCCAAAAATCCCCATCCCCTCCCTGGGCAGGGAGCAGACAGTCCTATGGTTCTAGTGACTCAATAATGCTTGGATCAGTCTCCACTCCTGACAAATCCAGTATTGTCCCCCCTCCCTCAAGAGTGAGTCAGGTGTTCCTATAGTTGGAGTGGGATAAAAAGGGTCAGTCCAGGGTGTTTCTGATCCCTAGCTGTTCAGTCGTTGTGGTTTGCTGCTTGGGCATGCTTGGCTTATTTTCTTGTTTGTTTGTTTAGAGACCACTAATGAGTGAGTACATAACCAGCTTTTCTTTCTGAGTTTGTGATACCTCGTTCAGGAGGATATTCTCCAAATCCATCCATTTGCCTGCAAATTTTAGGATATCATTTATTCTTACTGCTGAGTAGTATTTCATTGTGTAGATATAGCACAGTTTGTTAATCCATTCTTCAGTTGAGGGATATCTAGGTTGTTTCCAGGTTCTTGCTATTACAAATAATGCTGCTATGAACATAGTTTAGCTAATAGCTTTGGAGTGTGAATGTGCCTCTTTGGGGTATACACCCAGAGTGGTATTTCTGTGTCCTTGGGGAGATTGATTCTCAATTTTCTGAGAGACCGCCATATTGCATTCCAAAGTAGCTGAACACACTTACACTCCCACCAACAATGGAGGATTGTTCCCCTTGCTCTGCATCCTCTCCAACATGAGCTGTCATCTGTGCCTTTTACCGTAGCCAATCTAAGAGGTGATAGGTGGTATCTCAAAGTTGTTTTGATTAGAATTTCTCTGATGGCTAAAGATGATGAGCACGTTTTCAGGTGCCTTTCAGTCATTCATAGTTCCTCTGCTGAGAATTCCCTTTTTAGATTTGTATCCCATTTTTTGATTGGGTTATTCAAGGTTTTGGGCTGGAGATTCTTGAGCTCTTCACATATCTTAGAGATCAGTCCTCTATCACTTGTAGGGTTGGTGAAAATATTTTCCAATTCTGTAGGCTGTCATTTTGTCCTATTGACAGTGTCCTTGGCTTTACAGAAGCTTCCTAGCTTCAGGAGATCCCACTTATTGATTGCTGATCTTAGTGTTTGTGCCACTGGTGTTATATTTAGGAAGTGGTCGCCTGTGCCAATTTGTAGAAGTGTATTTCCCACTTTCATTTCTATCAAGTTCAAAGTGTCTGGGTTTAAGTTGAGGTCTTAGATCCACTTGGATTTGAGTTTTGTGCAGGGTGACAGGCTCAAATCTATTTGCATTTTTCTGCACACTTCCATCCACCTATGCCAACACCATTTGTTAAATATACTATCTTTTTTCCATTGAATGTTTTGGGCCTCTTTGTCAAAGATCAGGTGTTCATAGGGTCTGGGTTAATGTCTGGATCCTCAATTCTATTGCATTGGTCCACAAGTCTGTTTTTATGCCAGTACCAGGCTGTTTTTATTACTGTAGCTCTATAGTATAGCTTGAAGTCAGGGATGGTGATACCTCCTGAGGTTCTTTAGTTTAGAAAAATTGTTTTGGCAATCCTGGCTTTCCTGTTATTATAAATGAAATTGAGTATTGTTCTTTCAAGGTCCAAAACATACTGTGTTGGGATTTTGATGGGCAATGCATTGAATCTGTAGATTGCCTTTGGTAGAATTGCCATTTTTACTATGTTGATCCTACCAAGCCAGAAACATGGAAGAGCTTTCCATTTTCTGATATCCTCTTCAATTTCTTTCTTCAGTGATTTAAAATTTTTGTCATATAGGTCTTTTACTTCTTTGGTTATAGTTACTCCAAGGTATTTAATACTATTTGCAGCTATTATGATGGGTAATGTTTCCCTTATTTTTTTCAGCTCTTCTATCTGTAGTGTACAGAAGGGCTACTGATTTCTTGGAGTTAATCTTGTATCCTGTTACATTGCTGAAGGTGTTTATCAGCTGTAGCAGTTCCTTAGAAGAATTTTGTGGGTCTCTTATGTATATAATCATATCATCTGCAAGTAGAGATAGCTTCACTTCTCTTTTTCCAATTTGTATCCCCTTAATCTGTTTTTGTTCCCTTATTGCTTTACCTAAAA
>PVIH01028883.1:0-14496 GCA_004025045.1 Sigmodon hispidus | reverse complement strand
AGGTGGCTGTGTGGCTGTGTGGCTGTGTGACTGTGTGACTGTGTGGCTGTGTTGCTGTGTGTGGTTCTGTGACTGTGTGGCTGTGTGGCTGTGTGGCTGTGTGGCTGGGTGGCTGGGTGGCTGTGTGGCTGGGTGGGTAGATGGCTGGGTGGCTGAGTGGTTCTCTGTGAAGCTGGTCTCTGGTATCCTCCTTTCTTTGTTCTCTTGCTCCTTCTTCCTTTTCCTCCCAGATTTTTTCTTCTATTTATTCTCTCTCTCTTCCAGCCCTACCTTTCCTTTCTCCTGCTCTGCTGTTAGACCATCAGGTGTTTTAGACATGCAATATAACATAGCTTCACAGACAAGCTAAGGCCAGGCACTCATAAGTAATAATAAGACTCTGTGTGTATTTATTTGGGAGCTGGGTGATAGGCCCCTGAAAAGAGCAAAGAGTAAAAACAACTAACAAATGCAACATAAAAGAATGTAAAACATCTCTGCATCATTAAAGCAAATGTTCCACCACATAAGCAAATGTAACACACCTTCAAATAATATTCTACAATAGTTTTTCCTCCCCAACTCCTCTCATATACTTCCCAAATCTCCATCCAATCCACACTCTTTCTTTTTCTCTTTCATTAGAACACAAATAGACATCTAAAAATAATAAAATCAAAACAAATAAATAGGAGTAGGATAAAGCCAATGGGCTATCATGATACAAGGAGACAAAGAAAAAGCACAATAAGTGCATATAAATGCAGAGACACTCACATTTGTACACACAGAAGTCCCACAAAAACCCAACACTGGGCACCATAACATATACACAAAAGACCAGCAAGAAAAAGAGAGTGAGAAAAGGGAGAAAGGAAGGAAGGAGGGGAGAGAGGAGGAAGAAAAGAAAGACAGAAAAGGCCTAGATAAGGCATTATGAGACAAGACAAACCTCCAAAATGCCATTGAGTCTGTCTTATGTTGGCCCTCTACTAATAGTCATGAGGTCTGTCCCCATGGTTCCCATACTCAGCGAGATGCCATTGGAAAAAGCAGCTTATCAGCTGGAGAGAGCTTCTGGGTTAGGAATGTTGACTCGTGTCCACTCACCTTCTCAGTCCCAGGATCCATCTGACTCAGACCTATGCAGAATTTTATGAGTTTATATGTGCATCCATCCTGCTGTGTCTAGATGGCCTTGTTTACTTGATGTCCTCCCTCCCTTCTGGCCATTACACTCTTTCCACCTCCACTTCTATATGTTCTCTAGCCCCAGAGGAGGGATTGGCTGGAGACATCCCATATAGGGCTGAGGTTTCCAAGGTCTCTCATTCTCTGCTCTATGTTCTGTTGTGGGTATCTGTACTGGCTCCCATCTACTGAAGGAGGAAGCTTCTCTGATGATTGCTGAGCAAAGCACCGATCTATGACTCTAGAAAAATATCTTTAGGAGATATTTTATTACTGCATCCCCTTAGTAGAATAGTAGTGTGTGGATTTCTCTTAGATCCCTGGCTATGTGGTCTTAGGTTCTTGGCTGCCCAAGCAGTGTCAAGAATGAATTTTATCTTATGGAGTGGGCCTTAAATGCAATCAGATATTGGTTGGCTATTTTGACAAGTTTTATGCCACTGTTGCACCAGCATATCCTGCAGGCGGGTTCCCATGATAGATCATAGGGTTTGTGATTTTACCTTTCTTCTTTGGTAGGAGGCAGCGTCCCTTCCAGTACATGAACATTTGTCCATAGGAGTGAAGGCAGCAGCTTCACTTCTCCATGATTGTCGAGTTGTATAGGTGTTGTCTTCAGCAACAGGGTCTTACCATCAGTGTGTGGACAGCAACTAATAGCCTTAGCAACAACCTAAGTTGTTTGAGGTGTCCAGGGGACCTCTTTGGTCCACAACTCAATTAAATGTAACCCACTGTCAGAACTGTAGGCTTTGTTGTCTTCCCATTATTTGTGATTCCACTGAGATTATACCATATCTGTATATATTTTAGGATGCTTCTACTGTATTAGGTTTCCATATGACCTCCCAAACGGCCCTTCGATTTAGCTGTCACTGTCTACATTCCTACCCTTATGCCTCACTTTCCTCCTCTTTTGATCCAGCTTATCTATACCCAGCTCCACCCTCATCCTTTCATAACTATCTAGTCTGTTTCAAGAAGTAGGGATTTTTAACCTTGGCCTTTTGCCTAAAGGTGATGTTCTTTATTAGACACAGCAGGGCTTCTATCACAGAACACACCATTTTATATTTCAATTTGTTTCTTGAATACTATTACATTCATGCATTTGAAAAAATAAACATATCCCCCAAAGATAAAAACCTACTGTGATCTAACTGTCTTTTTCAAATCTCACATTGAAAATTAAACACTATTATGATTAAATTGTGAAGTAGGACCCCTGCTCCAATATATCAATAATTTCATGTGCTTTACCATGATTTTAAAGAGTTTTGTCTTTTTAGATCTTTCATTTAACCCTTTGATCCATTTTGAGTCCATTTTTGTCTCATTTTTTTGTTTGATCACTTTAAATATTTTATTGGCATATATTTATAGTACAGAATTATATGTTTTATAAAAACATTTTGCTTGTTCAGATACAGTATAGTATAGTATTTTGGCAGTACTCACCCCTTCCATTATGAAGTATTGCCTTGCTGTAGTTAGTAATCTGAGTTGACAGTTATTGTCTTTCAGATCTTAAACTAGCCTGATTCATGCCCTCCTGGCTTTTAGAGCTTTGGCTGGGAAATCTGCTGGTATTTTGACGTGTCTGCCTTTGTATGTGACTTGATGAAGAAGCAACTTGCAATATGTGTTCTTTGTTCTATACCCTCAGTGTTTAAACTGTATATGATCTGAGAGTTTCTTCTCTGGCCTCTTTAGAATTCTAAATTTCTGTACTTAGATGATTATCTGTTTCTTTAGATTTGAGAAATTTTCTGTGGTGATTTTTGTTGAGTTTATTTTATGTTTTTAGACCTTGTATGTTCTGTTTGTACTCTTATGCTATTTTTCTTTATTCTTGTCTAGATGTTTCAATTCCCCCACTCTATTTTTGACTCTGATTCAGCCTTCTGCTTAATCTGCTCTATTGGTGAGACTTTTCATGAAAGACAAAATCTCTCACTAAGCAATTAGGTTATAGCTGCTCTGCTGTCATGAATGGATAAATACCATTGTCAAAGGAGTGGGTTAGTTATCAAAAGATAGTTGAGTGTTCTTTTCCCACATGTCTGTAACTACATGTCTGTTACCACATGACACTATTCACTATACCATATGTGGTAACAAACATGATAGTATCATGTGGTAACAGACATGTGATATTATGCAAATGAAGTCCCTAGCCTGATGCTGGCACCATGCTGTTAGACATCCTGGAAACTCTCCTCTTTATAAAGTCTCCAAATATAATAATATGTTATAATAGTTGAAAAAGATACCCTTCTTAATGGACTTAGTCCAAACTCACCATATTCTTTCTTCTCTTCCACAATCTCTTTGGATCTACAAGGAAATATAAGATTATTTTCTTCTTTCTGCTTTTATATACAGGTCACATTATGAGCATTGCACAATACATCCTTTTTCAATTATATATACTATAAATTCTAAATTTCCAAATATATACATTTGAGGCAGGATCTCTTGTAACAAAGATATGCCTCAAACTTGTTTTGTAGTTGAGTATGACCTTGTATTCCTGATCCTCTATCTCCTACTAGGATTGCAAGTATGACCTACCATGAAATTTGGAGATTTTTTTCCCTTCTCTTTCTCTCCCCACCCTCTCCTTTCTTCTCTTATTTCTGGCTGGTTGGAACTCACCAAGTAGTCCACACTGGCCTTGCATTTATGGCATTCTCCTGCAATGGCGTCCTAATGACAAAGGTTTCTACTGTGAGCCATCTGTTCAGGTTTTCTATATAATTTTTAAAAAGTACAGTTGTCTAGCATTCCACTTCATGTGTGTTCTATAATTTATTGAACCATTTTTCTATTGAAGAAATATGAGATGTGTGTATCTTTTTTACTATTGTAAGACACTGTAAGGAACAACCTTGCCCATTCCATTCATCTCTTGGCTTTATAAAGCTGTAGTTGTGGGTTAAATTTCTGAAGTCATCATAGTTTTAAAACACAAAAATACACAAATGCTTATGCTTTATGGACATTTTACAAGGTAAACTACATACAAAGCACTTTCACCTGTACTATTGGCTAGTATCAGAACTCATACCAGTTGATTTGCCAAGGACACACATAGGAAAGAAGGTCCTTCCATCAGCTCCTTTAATGCACTGGATTGACTAATGGGTATTTGTGTTAGTGGGTGACTCCATAGTATCTTCCTAAGACTCTCTTCCTCTTTTATTTCTATACAGGTTTGTGGTAAAAACTTGGACAAGCTCTTAAAATTCTTCCCGTGTTCTTTGGACCCATGGCACTAGAAAACAGGGCCCAGACTCATAGCTCTCTGTAAAGTGCCTTAATAATATACAGAAGAAAGAGGCACAAAGAAAAACATGAAGGATTAGTTTTATTATATATTTTGGGTTTGAGGTAGGGTCTTGCTATGTAGCCCAAGATGGCCTCAAACTCACAATCCTCCTGCCTCAGCTTCTGAAGTGCTGAGATCATAAGTATGCAGCACCCTCATGCCCAGTAATACTTAAGTTGATTGTTGCAAGGGTGATTTTTGTATCTATATGACTTTAGGTGATTTTAACCTCCTAGCCTCTGTATTTTTATCTGGGAAACAGGAAGAAGTGTGAACTCATTAAAGATGGTTGTGAAGATGAGACATATTGTGTGGAAAGCACCCCTCAGGCAGTACCAGCCTCTCCCTGGTATCCACATCAGTGACTCATAAGCTCAGCTTCAAAGCTGTCTTCTGATTGATGTTCTGACTGCTGGTGAGCAATTCACGAGTGGTTTGCCACATCCCATTGATGATGCAGTCTTCCTCCTTGTACAGTGGTGTTAAGTACCAGCTTTATCCTTGTAACATCAAAGAACTCGAGATCATCAATTAGTCAGAAAGTTACTTTTCCATCTACAGTCCAACACATCATGATTCTGGCCCTTTAGAAGTATCAAGGTTTATCTAGGGTCAGACAATCTTGGAAATCCTACCAATGGGACCACCCACAGCCACATATCTTAGTGACAGGTGTATGAACTCACAAGAAGCAAAGTGCTGTGCCATCCAGAGCAGGCATTTTCAGCTGTGATCTTGCCTGCAGTTTCTGGTTCTTTACTTTCATTGTTCTGGAATGTCTTGTCACCTCCCTTGACACAGAGGTCTCTGTTCTCCCATGAAGAAAATGAATGTATCCTGAAACATAGACAACTCTGGGCATGATGGATTACCCTGATGTTTCCTCATCCCCAGAATCCATTAAAGGGGGGAATTGAATTCTATTTAATCAGGACCTTCATCCCTCTTCTTAATTGCTTTATAAACTACTGCAATGAAAAGTCACAAATAGGCACATATTAGCTATTCTCCCCATGTTCAACTTCAGCCCATCCCCACCATAATCCAATCTATTGGTCTTTCAAAGTAGCTCAGCAGCAAAGACCTGAAAAGCATCTAGCCCATTTACACATTGTTCTGGGAGCTGGCGGGAAATCTGCTAATGGGATTCACAGCTTTTGCAGCAGAAGAGGGTGAATTAGGAAATGTACTTCATGATAGGACTCTTGCCTATCATTCAGGGGAATGAGACACTAGCACAATTCTTCCTGAACTGAAACACTTGACAAGTTATTTGCATATTCCTTTTTGAATGCTTTGATCTAAAAGACAGTCAGTCATTAGAGGCCGCCAGCTTACTTTGTGAGAATTTTGAGTACTTGAAAGCAGAGAAAAAATTCTATCTTCAGCATTTTTATGACCTTGAAGAAAAGTCTGAGAACTAACTGAATGCCAAAACTCTAACCTTAACTCTAACCAGGTTCACTAGTGTCTGGGAAAAAAAAAAAAAAAAAAGATTGTTGGAGGCAATACCAGGATTTGTAATTTTTTTTATCCGTTCTATGAATTAGTATATTATATGTTTCCTAACACATTAGGAAATATTGCTATATATGCAGCATGCAGTATTGTGACCACTCACCATGTGTGCTATACACAATTTTAAATAATTACAATTAAAATGAGTTAAGGCTTCAGGTCTTGTACAACACTTGCTCTGTCACCGCTGTTCAATGCTCCCTGTGTCCATTAGACAGTGTCACTGCAGGCGATGGAAATGGGCAGACAGCTGTGTGAAGGAGCCTTAATCTCCCAGCCTGGGAACCTCGAAGAGTTCCACACTGGTTAATCAGCTAATTAGCAGGCTTTTGTAGGAGCCTCTCTCCCTTATTAGCGTGTGATCTTATTCATCCCTCTTTCATAACCTACCTAGCCATGGAGAGATAGTTTGCAAATTAAGGTTCATGTGCTCCTGGTTCTAGACCTGTTAAGGTCACATGTCAGTCCTTCTGAGTCAGTAAGCTCTGCTTAATCTATTAATTTTTTTGATTAAGTATTGTCAATGACCTGCTTCATCCCCCCACCAAAGGGTGGAAAACATGCATTGGTTTTGCATAATACTGGTATTCAACTAATAAACATATGCAAATTTATCATGAAAATTGGGTTGGATGTGTGTGAAACATCAGCAAACAGAACTGAATGCGATTCAGCTTCTGATTATGAGTTTACCCCTAAGCCTTGATACTTTAATTCAGCTTGGCCTGCATACAAGGAAGGGAGAGGAAATATGTTATGATTGGTTAATGAAATCTTCATTGTTCCATATTGATGTGTTCTTACAGAGGTGTATCTGGGCCGGCCCCTGTCCATTCCTTCTTCCTCCCTTTCCATCCCAAGGCTGTCTGAGCCTCCCCAAGCAGCAGCTGTAACTTGAGCAAGAGAAGGAAAGTGGAGCAAATCATGAATGTCAACACAAATCTTCTCAAAAGCTTCTTCAAGGCCATGGAAGTCGGTGGTGCAGTCCTATCTGATGCATGTAACACCTTAACTTTGAGAGAGCATCTTCTTCTCTGAACACTCTGTGACCACAGCAACCCCTTTCTCTGATGAGGAAACTGAGCCAAGCAGTTAAACAGTTTGCTCAAGTTCACATAGCAGGCTACAAAACCAGACATTGTAGGTAGGATCTTAGCCATGAGGCAGGTCACTGTGCCTGCCCAAGCCCCTTCTGGACTGTGTCTTAAGAATAGCCTGGGGGTCTGTTGGTTCCAAAGAGTCTCATTGCTTCGTATGGCAGGATGAGAGCCCTGTGGCAGGTGTCATGGACTTATCCCAACGATGTCAGGGAAACCAAGGGTCCATCTGGGTTCCCTCCATTCTTTTCCTGTCTGGATGGTTTTTATTGGCCATAAGTGGAAGAACCAGAGTCCTGCTCTGTTGCCTTTGTCCAGGCCTGAGCCTCGGTGCTCCCCTGGGTGCCCAGGGAAAGGCAGGAGGTGTTTTGTAGTGGTACCTCTGCCCCTTGAAGCAGACAGACGTCTGTGAGAATGGAGAGGAAGCTTGACTCCTGGGAAATAAAAATGCTTTGGCAGGTGAGGTTGGCAGGCCAAAAATACCCATGCTTCAAGACCCGCTTCTTACTGTTACAAACTCAAAAGATAAAAGGTTTTGCTTGTGGATTGGTCCTAATTAGCCACTCATGGCTTCTGAGGTATGGAAATGTGTGGGATGACCTTCCATTTAAGTCCAGTGCACACCCATCTGCTTGGGAGCACTTGGTTGGTTCACAAGAAGGCTTCACATAGTGAGGTCCTGTGAGCTGAACTGCTGAGGGGCCCCCCTACTCCTTATCTTCCGCAAGGGCACTGACAGGCGGTGGTGTAACAGGGCCACATTAGCAGGAGTGGTACCTCTCTCTGGCTGCCTGGGTGGTCTTTATTCCTGCCACTCTGAAAAAGATGATCTGATACTGGGTGGAGGAGAAGCTTCCAGATGATAGGCCCACCCTCCTTGTTCTATAGATAAGGAAGCCAAAGTAGTAAGAGCCATGCCCGAGATCAGTTTGAATATGATCACTGATACTATCCAAAGAAAACCAACCCTACTTCTGCCCCAAACTTCAAAGTGGAGGCAATTTGTAACATGTATCTTAAAGGCCTTAGTGCTACTTTGTATTGGAGTCTCAGTTTATAAGGTTTATACATTGAACACTTCTAGACAGAAGAAAGTGTAGGAAAGGAGTTTTCTTTTTTTTTAATTTAAGTGACTATTCACAATGGCTAACCCACTAAAAGGATTTCAGGTGCCTTTTCTCTAATGGTGGTACTGGAATGGAATGGAAACAATTAGAAGGAAGTTCTTAATGTATAACAATGGAAAACTTCATGGAAGATCAGAGAAAAGAAATCTACTAACCTACATTGGAGGCAGCAAAGAAAGAACAGGAATAATTTAGTTCTTGGAGAAAAGATGAATTCTTATTTTCCACCAGCTTTCTGAAATCTTTGGTTGTGATACTCAGGTAAAGGACACAGTGGTCCTCTGATTCTTAGGCATGTTGGACAGTGTCCAGGGGGAGGTGCTAGAAGTCATGTTTCTGAGACACTGTATTCATGGTGCAATATCTGTGCTCACAGTGATTGTAGGTTTCACCTAATAATTTAGTTGTCTGTGTAGAGCCAGTCATATTCTTTGCTTCTAAGAACACGAACATGTCAGTACACACCAAGGGCAGAACTACAAGTCAGGAGGTCTCATTAGCGTCCAGTCACACCAGTCCAGTGGTGCATGCTGAGTACCTGTTGCCACTGAATATTGCTCTTGTACACTTGTATTGGTTTAATAAAATGCTGATTGGTCAGTAGCCAGGTAGGAAGTATAGGCAGAGTGACCAGAGTAGGAGAATTTTGGAAAGAGGAAAGGCAGAGATGGAGTTGACAGTCAGATACAAAGGAATCAAGACAAAAATGCTGCGCTGAGAAAAGGTACCAAGCCACATAGCTAAACATAAATAGAAATAAGGGTTAAATTAATATGTAAGAGCTAGTTAGTAATATGCTTGAGCTACTAGTCCAGCATTTAGTATAATATTAAGCCTCCAAGTCAATTATTTAGGAAGTGGTTGCTGAGTGTTTGGAAGCTCCTGATGGGACAGAAACTTCTGACTACATTCCTGTTGGAAGGAAGAGATTGATGGTCAGGAAACTTCATTTACTTCAGTCCAATGACTTTTAAAGCAATGTAATGGTATAACAAGCTATTTTGTAACAGCCAATGATATGCTTTAGGAACATACTATGGAAGAGGAGATTCTTCTTGGGTGCCTGGGAGAAGTAACATTTTATTTATTCTCTTAACATACATTAGCTAGTATATATTTCTTCCTAAATGCTGTGTTAGGTCCTGGGATCATCAAAGCCATTTTTGTCTCTGTTCTGAAGTAATTTGAAGTTAATAGGTTCTTTATAGAGGGAGAAGGCTTCTAGTGTCTTCCAGAGCTGTTGGTGGGGAATTTAGTGAGCATAAAGGTAAAGGATGACCAGGTAAAGCAAGGTGCTTGTGGGAACCTGAACCTAATCCCCTTGGCAATAGAGAGGTAGGCAATAATTTAAGGAGAGGAAATGGCATGATCATTTGTGTACTTTAAAGTTAATTAGCCACAAAGATTTAATTGAATAAAGGGAAAGCATGATAGAATCAGGGGAATAGTCAAGTGTACAATTCTGGTGTAGAGAGCTCTCTGTTAGGGATTTGAGCATATATTGGCACGGTTCACATATACACAGTTATCTGGTGGCAGGTTTCTATGGATGCAGGATGTGGGAAACATGGCAGAAAGCAGTGGTGAATAGCAGGAGACTCTTAATGGCTGTTTCTATGTAGAAAAGAACTTTATTGTATATGGTGATAATTAACAGAGGGGCTATGCTTATACTGGCAGAGAAAGCAAGATGAAAGAGAAATGGAAGGGAAGAAGGGAAAAAGAGATCTCCCAAGAGAGGACAAAGACAGAGACAGCAACAAAGAGAGAGAGAGAGAGAGAGAGAGAGAGAGAGGCAGATGCATGTGGGAGCCTTGCTTTTAAAAGGGCCTGATGTCAGAGCCTAGGGGAGGCCGTGGCTTGACATCAGAGTTCAGAGGGTGTGGCTCTTAAGGACTAACACTATCACTGTATGGCCTCCAAACCTTAAACCCTAAGGGAAAACAAGACCTACAGACTTGACTATGTGAAGATTTAAATAATGGGTCACAAAATCAATGAAAGTGCATGAACGGAGTCCTGAACTTGTTGGGAGTAAGGTCTGTGGCAGGGGTGAGAGAGATTAAGAGAGAGTGGGGGGTGAGAGTAAACAGAGTACCCTATACATGTGTATAAATTTGTCAATGAACAAATTAAATCAATAAAAAATATTAAAAATTTTACAATGAAGTGTGACACAAGCTGGAGTTAAAACCAACAGGTTTTAAGTGTTTAAAGTTTAAAAGAATAAAGCTGGACAGATTAGAAAGTCCAGTGGGTTAGGACACTTGCTTGCCAAGCCTCACCACCTGAGTCCCATCCCCAGGGCTCATATGGTGGAGGAGAGACCCAGCCCCAACAAGGGACCTCTGACCTCCCTGCATATGCCTCAACACATCCAGGTGTACACAAACAGATACATAATGTAACTTACATGTTCAGGGACAAAATAGAAGAAAGTTAATAGCCTTGATATGAAAAAGACTCTTACACATACATGAGGGAAAGGATACCTCATAAGAAAGGGGCCCAGAGCATGAATGAAAAGTTTGCAAAAGGAGATATTCAAATCATTAGAAAATAAATATATTCAAAATACACCAATTAAAAAAAATTGAAACATGTAGATGTTTTTCACTTGTTGTTAAATTTCAAACCTGGGGACAACTGGCTGAGGTGTCTGTTAACATATCAAAGCAGACCCAGCCACCAGGTGTCCCCAGCATCCTCAGTCCCTAGCTGTTACAGGGTATGGCTGGCACACCACACCACCCACCCTACACTTCTCCAGCCCAGACCTGGGGTGTCCTTCCCCCAGAGGCTGGAGTGTCCTCCCCAGAGGCTGGAGTGTCCTCCCCCAGAGGCTGGAGTGTCCTCCCCAGAGGCTGGAGTGTCCTCCCCAGAGGCTGGAGTGTCCTCCCCCAGAGGCTGGAGTGTCCTCCCCAGAGGCTGGAGTGTCCTCCCCCAGAGGCTGGAGTGACCTCCCCAGAGGCTGGAGTGTCCTCCCCCAGAGGCTGGAGTGACCTCCCCAGAGGCTGGAATGTCCTCCCCCAGAGGCTTTCCCCATTTAACTCAGACATTTTAGGTTCCTCTTTTTTTTTTTTTTTTTTTGGTACCTTTAGCCTCCTGGCTTCTGCAGCTGGTCCACCTGTCTCCCCCACCCCTTTTTCCCTCTCTCCCCCCCACATGGCCTGGCTTAGTCTAGCTATTCATGTCCATTCTGGACTCTCCCAGATGTTCCTGCCTCTATCTACATGCTCCAATATCTACAATAAACTTTCTCCACCATACTTAGGAGCAATCATGTTCTTTTCTTTGTATTATTTTCATTCCCTGCTACACTGAATATTTTTTCTTTTTAAAAAAAGATTTATTGTACATAATTTTTATATAATTTTTAAAAAGATTTATTTATTATATATACAATGTTGTGTGCAATATATAGTGTTGTCTGCATGTATACCTGCAGGCCAGAAGAGGGTACCAGATCTCATTACAGATGGTTGTGAGCCACCAGGTGGGTGCTGGGAATTGAACTCAGGACCTCTGGAAGAGCACCCAGTGCTCTCAACTGCTGAACCATCTCTCTAGCCCTAGATTTTTCTTATAAACAAAGAGAGTGATGCTTCTATTGGCTCAAAATTAGCATTTGCTAACACAGCCTGGGTAAAGGTATTTTGAAGAGCAATTTGCAGTGTGCATGAGAATTCTAGGAACATCCCATACACTGCATCAGAAAACTTCTTTCAGGAATATACTCAAGGAAATATTACCAGCCTACACCTCTATCATTCATTTCAATAGACCTTATAGTGGGAGGAAAAAACAATACAAAAGAAACCCAAATAAAAACTCCAACCCACAAGGAAATAATAGAAATGCCCAGCCCTGATCTAAAGGTTTAGCAGGATGGCAGAGGCATGCAGATGCCAGACAGCCATTCAGAAGGGTAGGGTGCTCTGGATACTGACCTGGAAACATGCCCAACATGCATTGCTATCCGAGAGAGATATTGGAAGCCAACCACAGCAAGCTCTCTATTTGGAAATATGCGTACTAAAAGTTCTGGAGGGATGACAGCAAAGGCTTGTATCATTGTTCTTGACTGTGAGCAGTATCAGGCTACCTTTCATGATGTCGGCTTTTATTTTCTCATTCCTCAGTATCAAATATGGATTAATAGGAGAGATATATTAAGTATAAAATGTTGAGATAGTTTATCTAAGGAAAAAGAGATGACTACTTAGGTTTCTGTCATGCTCTGGGTGAGAATGAAGAAGGGCCTGGATGGCCTCAGTGGCCTCTGTGTCTGACTGGACATTAGAAGCACCTAAGATGGTACCAAAATGCAGAGTAGGGTCTCCAGGGAAGGGCCTTAGTACTGGTTTATTGTATCTGTTGACACTTTCCAGATAAATTTGACCTGGATGACCAGACATAGTCCCATTGCTCAAGGGTCCAGAGTTGATTGTAGGGAAAGGAGTTTTGGATTCACATTGTTTGAAGCATGGGATTTCTAAAAACAGAAATCAGTTTAACATTCTGTCCTAGATACCATTACCTGGCAATCTGGTAATCATCTGAAAAAGAGTCTTAATTGAGTAACAGTCTTTATCAGATTGGTCTGTGGACATGTCTAGGAGGTATTATCTTGAGTGTCTTAATTGACACAGCAGGGCCCAGCCCACCGTGAGCCAGTGCTGTGTAACAAAGCTGGTTTAACCATGAGGTTAAACTCATGAGCCTCTGAGTGGGCTAGAAGGTGAGCGAGCAGGCTATTTTTCTCTGTTGTTTCTGACCCAGATTCCTGCCTTGAGTTCCTGCTCTGGCTTTCCTCAGCTATGTGATGTGCCCTTTCCTCTCCAAATTGCTGTAGGTCAGAGTGTTCTATCACAGCAACAGAAATACAATCCCAAGAAGTTAGCTTTGGTAAGTTTTCTTCTAGAATATGTCATTTTCAAGCCCAAAGCATATTATTGTATTAATAAACTATAGCCTCTGTGGTTGGGCTACACTGTTCAAATGTAGGAACTTCTAGCATATTCTGAGTGCATGGATGCTACAGGAAAAAGCATCCCATCTCTTTAAAGCCTCAGGAGTGAATTAGTGCTCAGTAGTACCGCCAAAGCAGAAAGTTATAATACTACAGAGAAAGGATGGCATTTCTTACCTGAGTGAGCAGAATGGTGATGGTTTCCATGAGATTGTTCCCTGTACGGTTATATGTTTTAATACCTGATTCCCAGCTGGTGGAATTGTTTGGGAAGAATTAGGAGGTGTGGCTTTGTTGGAGCAGTTGTATCACTGGGGACAAGTTTTGAGGTTTCAAAGGATTCTCACCATTCAGTTTCTTTCCCTCTCCTCCTTACTTAGGGATCAAAATGTGAGCTCTCAACTTTTACTGCTTTTACCACATCTTTTGCTTTACCATAGCTGCTATGGAACAATCTTTGTGTAATGTTTTGCTCTCATTGTTAATAAAAAGCCGATTGACTGATAGCTGGATAGGAAGAGATTTGGCAAGACAGCCTGACACAGAAAATGTTAGGAAGAGGACGGACGGAGTCAGAGAGATCACCAACCAGATGCAGAGGGATCAGGTAATGAAGTGCCACGCTAATAAAAGCATCGCCATGTTGCAGAGCATAAATAAGAAATATCAGTAAATTTAAAATGTAAGAGCTAGTTAGTAATAAGTCTGAGCTATTGGCCAGGCATTTGTAATTGATATTAAGCCTCTGGTTCAGTTATGAGGGAATTGGCAGGCAGGACAGAAACTTCCACCTACACTAGAGACCTGAAATTATAAGCCCAAATCAGATGCTTTTTTAATAAGTTGCCTTGGTTGTAGTGCTTTGCCATAGCAATAGAAAATCACAAGAGGCAGAGACTCTTTGGGGGAGTGCTTTGGTTTAAAGACCTATTACTAACCACACCCTAAGTGGGTGGGAGTTGGCATCCTTATGTGTTTTTAGCACACCACAATATTTCCCCTTAAGGTTTAAAAATTATGATTTACCCAAGTGGATCCAGGATTAGGACAGGAAAGGGGTCATTTGTTCTTTCAGGTTACATTCCATCGTTGAGGAAAGCCAAGGCAGGAACTCCAGGCAGGAGCTAGAAGCTGAACCGGTACAGGAATACTGCTTACCGACTTGCTCTCTGGCTCCTGTGCAGGCAGCCTGTTTATGGAGCACAGGGCCACCTGCCTAGGACTGGTAAGCTGAGTCCTCAAACATTGGTTAGTAACTAAGGACCATGTCCCACAGGCATG
>PVIH01028882.1:0-14457 GCA_004025045.1 Sigmodon hispidus | reverse complement strand
CTTTCTCACTCTATTTACATCTAATTTTAATATATACAGTTGTTGCCACAAACTGCGTTTAGCCCTCAGCTCTCCCGTTCAGCAATGACTGTGTCTCTTTTCCTCTTCTAGGACTCCCAAGAAGTACAAGACTTGATAAAGGTTGGTGGGAAGAATCCAGTTAGAGCTCTGTGACGTGGCCCTTTGTATTTATGTTTGAAAGCTCCCGTGTGATGTGACTCCATAAAATAGCCCCCATCCCGTGTTCACACTGCTGTAGACGCCTAAGTGATTTCAGGTCAGAATGTTAGTACTGAGTTGAAATCTTTTTTTTCCTCAGTGTGTAGCTCAGGCTGGCCTTGAACTTGGAATCCTCTTGCTTCCCAAGTACTAGGATTACAGGTCATACAATCACAGCTTACTCATTTAACTATGATCAATATAACCTGCATAGGGGGACAGGGGTAACATGCAGTGATTGGGGCAGACAGAGAAGGCCTGAAGGATGCTGTGGGGAAGGTAAACACATCCTCAGCCCCTTGACCTTCCGGTCTGATGAGGGCAGTGTGCTTGCTGAGCAGAGCCGGATGAAGCAAGCGCTAATCACAGGGCCATCCCCAGTGCCTGGGGTTCCTCCAGCTTCCTACCTCTTCCACGTGCTGGTATCAAAAGCATTTGCCTCAATGTTGTGTTTTACTGGTTATAAGGCAGAATCTTAGGATCCCAGCCTGACTTCACATTTGCTGGCTAGCTGAGGATAACCCTGAACTCCTGACCTGGCTGCCTCTGAATCTTGGGTTTATAAGCACATGCTCAGTTAATATGGAACTAAGGTTGACCCAGGACTTCTAGCATCCAGACAAACATCTGAGTTAAGAGTTAGTCTTGGGGCTGGAGAGATGGCTCAGAGGTTAAGAGCACTGACTGTTCTTCCAGAGGTCCTGAGTTCAATTCCCAGCAAAACCACATGGTGGCTCACAACCATCTATGATGAGGTCTGGTGCCCTCTTCTGTAAAACTGTATGCATAATAAATAAATAAAACCTTAAAAAAAAAAAAGAGTTAGTCCTATGAGGAGTTTTGATCTGCTTCACAGGCAGCCATAGGTGACACTCTGGTCCAGGACATCCGGTACTCTCCAGATACCAAAAACCTCATGGTCCGGCTCAGTGATTCTTACGACAGGTAAAGGCCATGTTTAGCCGTTTACGTGCCAGAATCCAGATGTCCAGCTTTGCTCCCATCAGGCTGTGTGATCCCCTTTCCTTCTTTTTCCCCTTCCCCTTCCCCTCCCTCTCCTCTTTCCTTTCCTTTCTGTCTCCCTGCATAGCTCTGGCTGTCCTGGAACTCCCTCTGTAGACCAGGCTAGCCTCAAATGCTGCCTCTCTAGTGCTGGGATTGGAGGCATCTTCCACCATGCCTGGTGCAGCCTCTTTCTTTCCCATAGGAGGATGTCAGAGCAGGCTCTTCCTTCCCTCTGCTGAGCCATCTGGGCACAGCCCAGCCTCCTTTCTATTCTGATGACGTGGTCTGAAGATACTTATTCCTAACCCATTCTGTCTGTGCTCAAGGTCCTTTCTAGAGACCCTGAAGGTGAACACAGAGCCTCTGCCTCGGATTGAAAAGACAGGGAAGGTGAAAGGACTCGTTCTCACTCTCAGGGGAGAGCCTGGGGGGCGGACACCCCAGTATGACTTCTACTCCAGATACTTTGCACCATGGGTTGGTGTGGCTGAAGATCCGGTAACAGGTACTCTTCCCATGATGTTACATGTGGTCAGAGTCTGGGCTGGATAGAACCAGGTGCTTGTCATCTTATTCAAGAATTGAAAAAGGGGGCTGGAGAGATGGCTCAGCGGTTGGGAGCACCGTCTGCTCTTCCAGAGGACCCGGGTTCGATTCCCAGCACCCACATGGCAGCTAACAACTGTCTGTAGTTCCAGTTCCAGGCAAATAAATAAATAAAGTTTAAAAAAAAAAAAGAATTGAAAAAGAAGTCCAGGGAGATTACAAAGTATGAGGAAGCTTTAGTCAAAGCAAGGATACAGTGTCAGGATTGGTTGGGAGATATGTGAGCAAACACCTAGTGAGGGGTCCAGCTACTGTTTGGTTTGTGTGTGTGTGTGTGTGTGTGTGTGTGTGTGTCTTATTGCACAAGTACCCGAAACAGTCTAGGCTGGATTGGCCCATTGCCCATGGCATAGTTCTCAGATTGTGACCCAAAATGTATTTGGATAGAAATAGGAGATGCTAGGGGGAGTACTTTATTGAACATATTCTCATTATTTATAACAAGTATACCTGCAGCTCTGAGGAACAAGAGGATCTTAATCTGTTAACAGCTTGCTTGGTATATTGTTCAGAGAAAAGTGTGTGCATAGCCCAGGCCAAGTGGAGTCCTAGATTGCGAAGTTATTCGCAATGCTTTCTAGCTTCACAGAGATAAGAGGAAGGCTTCATAGTATACTTCAAGTGACCTCTACTATCAGTGCGCCTAGATCCCCGAGCCAACATTTGTAGACCTTGCACCAGCCTGAAGTAGAGGCAAGATTATCAAAGATGTGCTGAAATGTGGCACCTCCTACTTTGATTCTCCTTGTGAATAGCAGTCTATGTAGCCAAGGGTGGGTGGGAGGGGGTGGCTGGTGGAGGGGATTGCTGAGGAAAGCAGATTCAGGGCTGAAAGGGGCTGGGGAGAGGCTCCAGATGCCAAGAGCCAGGATGGTGCTGGGCCCTTCACTTAGTCCCTGGTGAGGAACAAAACATACCATCTCAAAGCTCAGCACATAAGCAGAGCTGAAGACTCAGGAGCAGGTCCACACTGCCCACGTAGTCCAGTGAGCCTCTCCCCAGGGCAGAGGATTCTGGGCAGCATGCACAGCTGCTTCCCCAGACTGGAACAGATACCAGTGCATTTTGTTTGCTTAATGTTTTCTAGAATGTGAAGGTCTTTAGACCAGGATGAGTGAGCTCCTGGGGCAGAGTGGGACTGGAGGTTCTTGGGAGAAGGAAACTGGTATGGCTGTTCACTCTAAAGAACATCCCATAATTCTTAACACACTTGTTGAGGGGGAGGGGAATTTTCCCACACTACACTTTTCTCCCTCAAGATTTTTATTTAGTCGATTCCTTTTTCTGTTCTTCCCAAGAAAGGGTATCTTGGCCTAGCATGGCTCTTGTAGCTAGCTGAGGATAACCTCGAACTCATGACCTTCTGTCTCTACCTTCAAAAGCTGAGATTATAGGACTGAGTCACAGAACCATGCCAGACTCTATTTACATTTCATTTTTTCATTTTCATATGCAATCTCTGATCTCGTTCTAGGCTAAATCACACACACACACACACACACACACTCTCTCTCTCTCTCTCACACTCTCTCTCTCTCTCTCTCACACTCTCTCTCTCTCTCTCACACACTCTCTCTCTCTCTCTCTCTCTCACACACACACACACACACACTCTCTCTCTCATACTCTCTCTCTCTCTCTCTCACTCTCTCTCTCTCTCTCTCTCTCTCTCACACACACACACACACACACACACACAGACTCACACACACACAATGGTGGCACTTGTGCCAGGAGGAAAAGTTTAAGACTAACCTCAGTTAGTTGTAGGATAGCCTGGGCTAACATAATACTGTCTTTAAAAAGAAAAGAAACAGAGAATGCAGCTTCAGAGAGAGTAAGAGAGGTTTGACAGGTACCTGGGAAGCAATTACTCATAAATCCTCTTTCTCCTGTTCCTCACTCCACAGTCTGCTGTGTCCACCTTGACATAGGACTGGATGATCTAACTTTTACTCAAACTGAGTGATTGGTTGTAATTGTTGGCACATTTAGAGAAAGGTCACTCCTGCTCTAATAACTTGCCACTTCTTTCCAGGCTCCACCCACACTATTCTTGGCCCCTACTGGTCTGAGGAGCTGGGGAAGAATGAAATGCGAGGTAGGCCAGCTCCCGCTCCCCAATCCCTCCCTCTCCTTCTCTTTGGGTATTGAACTTGGGTCCTTCAAATGCTCAGCAAATGAGAGATCATGGATCATAGCTCCAGTCTTGGCTTTTTGAGACGGAGTCCTGCTATGAAATTTAGGATGGCCAAGTCTGTACCTCTGCCTCCTGAAGGCCCAACCTCCAGGGGTAACAGCTCATCCTGAATGGAGGACTCAGTTTCTGACCCTGCTGTGGAGAACAGCTGTTTGCTCTCTGTCCTGGGTTAGTCTAATGCCTTGCTAAGCATGGGGCTCCTGAAAGGCTGAGGCTGTATCCCTCTTGTGCACATGGCCTCAAAGTTGCTTTAGCAACTGCAAGGAAACAAGCCCCTTTTCTGACTTTTCTGAGCTGAGAATCGAGGGTGGGTGTGGGTGCGTAGGAGGTTGGGGGTAGAAGGGGCGGGACACAAAGCACCATACAACATCTGCTCAGGTGGGCCAGGACCCCCTCTCCACATCTTAGACTATACTTCTCCATGTGACTGCAGCAATGCAGGAAAATAACAGAAGAGGCCCAGGAAGAAGAGAGCTGGGCAGTGTGTGCACATGGGCTGTGTGTGAACCTCTGGGTCTGCAGGAGAAGGGGGCAGAGGAGGAGACGCTATGGACACATGAAGGAATTTATTCTGGAAACTGGCCTGGGAGGAGTCCTGGGTTTGTGACAATGAATCCTTCACTGTGTGGTTAATCACAGCAAAATGTTCTTGACTGACCCCAGTCTGTGTTCTCAGCCTTTCAGTGTTCCCGCCGAGGAGGGGAACTGGACATTGCCCTGCGACCTGATGGACGAGTTGACATGAAGGGTGGAGCTGCTATTGTCTTAGAGGGCACGCTAACAGTCTAGAGACACTGTGCTGGGCTGTGGCCGCTGCTGAACACTCTACACCAGAAAACGCAAAGCAAACAGACAACAAATGTGCAGACCTAGCTGCAGCAAGCCCACTGCCCAGTGCCTCAATCCTCTTATGAGGATCAGAAAGGGAAGCTGATGGAGGCCAGAGCATCTCCAGACTCCTTAGCTATGATGGGCTCTGACCTCTGTCCATGTCAGAGTCACCCACAGCAGAGAGTGATGCTGTCACCTCTTTTGATTATGACTGCCAATCAGAGTGAGAGATCTACTGATAGATCAAGATAAAATTTAGATTAGGTGTGAATACCTGATAGAAGATTTACAAATGTGTGTGTGTGATATTTAAAGACAGAGTCTTAACTGTGTAGCCCTGGTTGGGAAGGATCTCCCTATGTAGACCAGGCTACCCTCTGCCTCACAGACATCTGCCTGCCTCTGCCTCTTGAATGCTGGGTTAGTGGTATCTGCCATTATGCACAGAGACAACTTTTTTAATAGACCCAATAACTCTGGAAATACAAAACAAACACTAGAGAGAATAGACTGTCAACTGTTAGAAGCCATGCTGTGGCTGTGGGGAATATGGAATCCCACGACTGTGAAGACAGCAGAGGGAAACAGTTTGTATGGGAAGAAAATTCAGTCTATGTCTATGAGTAACACTCAGGACAAACCCCAGGAAATTAAAACAAAGTGTATCTCTGATTAGATTATATGATGGTAAAAAATAAACACCAAGAACAGTGTGATCTGTCACTTTTTCTCCTCGGTGTCTTGAGAACGGTAATATCAAAGTCTTATTTAATAAAGCATAAATTAACTTTGAATTTGGAGAAATCTGTGATACTGACTCCCTGTGGGTGGCTTTGGAGTAGAATTTCCTCCCCAGGTTGCAAGATAATCAGAAGCCTAGTGTGTTGGTAAATGCCTGAAATCCCAAGACATGGGACAGAGACAGGAGGATGCGGAGTTCAAGGCTAGCTTCAACAGGAGTCATCACCTAACCTGGGCCACTTGAAACCCTGTCTCAACAACCATTCTGTTTATAAAACTGAATTCACTGATGCTCATTCTCAACCATTTCCAAACCTGTAAGCTAGCCTGGCTTGGTGCAGGCCATCTATAGATCAGCCCTTGTGTTGAGGCAGAAGGATTGTGACTTGAAGGACAACCTGGGATGCATAGTCAGATGGACTCACAAAAAAGAGCAGAGCAGACACACACACACACACACACACACACTCATCTGCAGACCAATCAGAGTTTCTGAGCTCCTCCAATGCCTCAGTTTATCATTCAGTTGTCACTGTGTTTTAAGTGATGGTGGATCTAGAAGCAGAGTCTGGTGTATGCCAGGCAAACACCACAAACTGTGTGTCACCCCCAGTCCAGGATCTATATTCTCAGATATGACTGGGGACCTAAAACTCAGAGAATGGATGTCAGATGACATCTTTTCAGAGTCAGTCTCTCCCTCTACCTTTGTGGGACTGAGCTCTGGTTGAGGCTCACATGGTAGGGGCCTGCAGTTGTTGAAACATCTGTTTCCTGATTTAACTTTGATAAGTGTTTACAGTCAAAGCCAGTGACTCTCCTGTAGGCTCAGGTAACAGAGAAGCTGAGACAGAGGTATCTCTTAAGCCCTCTCATATCTTAAAAACATTAGAGATTCAGGACTGGGGAGGGGATGTACCTGTGGTATTAAATGTATGCTTAGCATACAAGAGTCCCTGAGTTTAAACCTTTACACACACACTCACTCACACACACACACACACACACACACACACACACACACACACACACAATTTAACTGACAGCTCAAAAACTTGCAGATGCAACTACTCCTGGTATCTGGAGTTCATGTGTTTTCTCTCCCAGGGACCATTTAGTGAAAGATGATGGGTGGAACCATTGAGGCCATTGAGGCTAAAGATCAGCAAACAACCAAACATAATTCTCTCTCTCTCTCTCTCTCTCTCTCTCTCTCTCTCTCTCTCTCTCTCTCTCTCTTTCTCTCTCCTTCTTTCTGAGATGGAGATAGCCCAGTCTGTCCTTGACCTCAAGGCAGTCCTCTTGTTGCAATCTCCTAATTCCTCAGATCACAGACCTATGCCGCTGAGCCTGGCTCACAACCTTCCCTATTAAATCTGTGAAAATCCAATGGCAGATCTGGAGACACAAACCTATAACCCCAGCTATTCAGGAAGCTGAGGCAGGAGGATTGCAAGCTGAAGGCCTGCCCAGGCTCCACAGACAGTTCAAGGTCAACATGGACAACATGGCAAGATCCTGGCCCCACATAACAGATAAACAGACTGAGTGGCAGAGCAGCTGACAGACATGTGTGAGAGGCCAGGGTTCCATCAAGGCCATGCAGAAGGCAGCCAAGTGTCATCACAGAAGCTTTGTTCCTTTCTGTGTTGACTCACACTATCTGATACAATAAAGACAATCTACAACAAAATCGTCAGACAATCCCATAAGCAACCTTGATGCTGCTGCTGGAGATACATCCTGGAAGGGCGTTTCATTGACAAGTCCTCTTGTTTGTCTTCCAGACTCTAAAGTTCAGTTAAGAAATGTGCTGAGTATAATCAAATCCCTCAGTAGGTATTGGTTGTGTGCCAGGCACTATTCCATCAGCTAAGTAGATTCAGAATGAGAAAAAGGAAGTGAGGTGTGGAGGTGCAGGACTTTATTCCCAGAACTAGGAAAGCAGAGGCAGGCAGATCTCTGAGTTCAAGGCTAGCCTTAAGATCCAGGCTGTAAGGGTTCATAGTAAGACCAGGACTTAAAAGAAGAAGGTGACTTGATGTTTTTTCCTGATAATGAAAACTCAGTGTTTGCCAGTCAGTGATGGCATACACCTTTAATCCCAGCTACTGGAGAGACAAGAGCATCTCTGAGTTCCTGGCAAACATGGTATGTGGAGTTCCAGGAAAGCCAGGGCTACACAGAGAAACTCAATCTCAGAAAATAAAAAACAAACAAGAACAACCCCAAACAAATGAATAAAAAACCCGATGGTGGGGCTGGAGAGATGGCTCAGCGGTTAAGAGCACCATCTGCTCTTCCAGAGAACCCGGGTTTGATTCCCAGCACCCACATGGCAGCTCACAACTGTCTGTAGTTTCAGTTCCAGGCAAACACCAAGGCAAAAAAAAAAAAAAAATTAAATAAATAAATAAATAAATAAAACAAAAAAAACCCAAAAATTAAAAAAAAAAAAAAACCCGATGGTAACTTTTTACCTGTGAGACTAATGGACAGTAAATGTTCATATACGGTGTAAAGTTGGTTGTAGTAAGAAGTTTCTAGACAGGCCTAGCCCCTAGATCTGGACCAGAAATCCCAAATAATCACACAAAGTCTTATATTAGTTAAATGCTGTTTGACCTATGGCTTAGGCATGTTACTTGCTAACTCTTACTCTTAAACTAACCCATGATTACCCACGTGGCTTGGTACCTTTTCTCAGAGCAGCATTCTCATCCTGCTTCCTCTGCATCTGCCTAGCATCTCTGCTCTAAATCTCTTCCCAGAGATTTCTTAGTCTGGTAGCCCTACCCACACTTCCTGTCTGTCTTCTGGCCAATCAATATTTTAATAAACTACTAGAAGGGACAAAATATTTACAGTGCACAAGAGCATAATCCCACAGCAGTCGGTAAACTTATTTATTTATTTTGGTGTTTTGAGATGAAGTTTCTCTTGTGTAATAACCCCAGCTATCCTGGAACTAGCTCTGTGGATCAGGCTGGCCTTGAACTCAAAGAGATCTGCCTTCCTCTGCCTCCTGAGTGCTGGGTTTAAAGGTGTGCACCATCACCACCTGGCTCTTTTATTGTGTTAAGATAGGGTCTCATGTATCCCAGGTTGGCTTGGGACTTCCTGTCTAGCTGAGGATGGCTTTGAAACTGTCTGTTTCTTCTGCCTTGGGTTCCTTGTGCTAGGATTATAGATGTGCCCCATCACGTCCTGTTTAAGGACCATTTGGGGATTCGAACCAGAGCAAACTTTAGTAACTGAACTGGATCTGCAGCCTTCTCTCCTTCATTGCTGAGATGGAACCCACTGCTTTGTGCACACCAAGCAGGTGCTCACTTGCCCCTAACTAAGATGCTCTCTGTTGAAGGTAATTCAGTACAAAGGCAGACAAGGATGACTGATGTCTTTAAAAAGAATTATCTTGGAATAATTGTTTGACTTTGTATCTGGAAACTTTTAACTACAGGCATGTGTGCTCCAGTGAAACATTAACGTTCTGTTTTTTTTTTTTTTTTTTTTTTAAACAACAGGAAGTGAAGCAGGCTGCCAGCAAGGCAGTATCTTCCCAGACAGAGCCACTGAGAAAAATGAAGCTCCCAATTTTCACAGTAGATGCATTTACGGCAACAGCTTTCCGTGGCAATCCTGCTGCTGTCTGCCTACTCGAAAATGTAAGTACTCCGTTCTCAAGGGCCATGCCTGAAATTTTGGATGTGAGTAGAGTCCATGACTTGTGTCAAAGAAGCGAGACCATCCTGAGTGTGGCCACTTTGGCTTGTGTTCTTTGTTGTATCGGTGATGGCCACGTCTTCAGGTTTTGATGGGAATGGCTACCCCTAGACTGAGTCAGAACCACAGAGACTCCTGTGCAGAGGAACTGGAGCCGGTAAAGAGGCAGTGGCTGGGAGTGGGGGCTCATGCCTGTAACCCTGATGTTCCAAAGGATAAGGCAGAGGATTATGGGTCTGAGGACCGCCTGGGCTATAGAGGAGGTTCTAGAGCAGCTGGGGCTATATGAAGAGACCTATCTTACAAAATCAAAAATAAATAGACAAGCAAATAAATATAACAAAGTAGGGAGAGGGCTTCCTTATAGCTACCAGAGTTTAGTTTTATACTAAATATATCTGAAACTACATTTGTATTTTATTTTAGGGACTCTCTCTTGGGGGTTGAGAAAGGGTTTAAGGCAAGTTCAAGATTTGCAATCTCAGCTGGCCTTAAAATCCCTGTGTAGCTCAAGCTATTCTCAACCTCCTTCTGTCTCAGACTCCTCCATACTGAGGGGTTGCAGGTGTGTGCCAACATGCCTGCCTTAACCTTCTCTATACCACACTTACAACTGCCTGTAACTCAGGCTCCAGGGGCTCCGACTCTCCTCTGACCTCTAGGAGCACTGCACTCCTGTGTACAAACCCAGACACATTCTCTCTCTCTATCCTGACCTCCAAACGTGTACTGACAGATAAACATGTGGTGACATATTGTATATTCAGTAAAGTCAGCCTGGAATATCAGAGAACAGAGTCACCCACAGTCAAGCCATGAAGGTCAGAGAGTGGTGACCCACACCTTCTGCATATTCAGACAAAGTAACTTTTTGCCTTCGGGGAACACCCTAAGAGGACTTGCAAAGGGGGGGATGTAAAGGGGAATATCAAATCCAGTTCAGTCTTATCCTGCCTTAAATATTTTAAAAATCTCTTTAGGATCAAGAAAAGAAGGTACTTGCAAGGAATTAAGTAGCAACTAGAAGGAGTTGATCTCTAGCACCTGGAAAACTTAGTCTGTCAAAAATCTTCATTTTATTTTTATTTATTTATTTATTTGAAAATCTATTTAGCTTTATTTATGTGCATTGGTATGAAGGTGTCAGATTTCTAGAACAGGAGTTACAGACAGTTGTGAGCTGTCATGTGGATGCTGGGAACTGAACCCAGGTCCTCTGGGCGAACAGCCAGTGCTCCTAACCCCTGAGCCATCTCTCCAGTCCCAAAATCTTCATTTTATAAATAGCTCCTTTGCACGGGAGCAACAGCTTAGTAGGTTAGTTCTTTGGCTCCAAACCGGAAGAGTTCACTCTCTCGTTGTCATATAGTAGAAGCAGGAAATCTCCTCCTGCACATGAACCTCTGACCTCACAGATGTGACATGACAGACACATGCCTCCCTCAAATAAAGAAATCAGTTGGATTTATATTAAAAAATATATAGGCTTTTGATTAGGGTAATTGCTAATGGGTTAGTGTAATATTCCTCAGCCTCTGGGTGAATGTTGTATTGTTTCTGGGGTAGGAGTAAATAGTCAAGTCATATCAGTTCCTGTGACAATTTATATTGATGGTCAATTTGACAAGCTGTAGAGTGGCCTTGAAGATGCCTCTCTGGACCTGTATGTGAGGGAGGCCTCAGATTAGTTTACCTGTATTGGAAAGACCCACCCTAAGTGCTAGCAACACTGTGGGCAGTGGATGAAGCCATGGATGAATGTGTATTGTTTGCTATGAGCATGGTCCTGTCCAGGAGCCTTAGCTCAGGGAAGCGGCAAAGCATTCCCCTGGTCTGTGTGTGACTGTTGACAGGTATCTAGAAGCATGGGGCTGCAGCTTCCACCTCCTAAATGTGGCCATAGCTTAAGACTGTTCCCTACAGAGACTCGGCACTGACAGTAGCCAGCCCCTCCTCCCAGGCTGTACTTAGAAACATGGGAAGCTTCTGTGTTGAGTAGTAGGCACAGCTCACCCCGTCTCAGCTTTTCTGTATTTCTGTCTGTCATTTCTTCATCCCCTCATCTCTCCACCCAGGTTTCCAGGGGTCAAGCTGTGCCCTGGAAAGACAGTACAGTTTCATGGTCCGAGTCCTTGATTGTGCACAAAAGGGGAAATCTGGGGCGGGTAAAGGTGGCAGCCATGCATGCCTCATGAATAGAGTTCAAGTCCCAGAGCCTACATCGACAACACCTGTATTACAACAATGCTGTAATCACAGCATTCCTATGTGATGGGGTACTGGAGACCAGAGAATCATCTGGAAGCTTGTAGGCCAGCAACCCAGCCTGCACAGTGCAGTGGCAGAAGCAAGAATGCCCTGCTTTGTGTTTGGATCTTCACCAGAAAATTGTCCTCTGACCTCCATAGCCACACCTGCTTTCTTCCCTTCCACTAACTAATTTAATAATTAATTTAATATTAATAAATTTCATTAATAATTAATTTTAAAAGTATTGTGCATGCTTCCTGACTGTGGATGAAGTGTGACTGGCTGCTACATTGAGTATTGTCCCATGTCTCCAAGTCAGAAATATATATTTGGCAGCAGTGGGCTAGGGTGGGTAATGATGACAGGCTCTCTCTATATAGCCGTTTTCACCAGATAATAAGAATTTGCATAGATCTCTAAATTCTCATCCTCTCCAGAACATAGCATATGTAAAATTTCAACCTAATCTTTCTGTCTCCATCTCCTGATCGATGCATGCACCTCTGTTCTCAGCTTTTCTTATTCATTTATTTAATTGTTTGAAGGGTCAGCAACATGGCTCCACCAGCCAAGGTGCTTGCTGCACAATGCTGACGACCTGAGTTCAATCCTTGGAGCCCAGTTAGAGATGGGTGGCAAGGACCAATTCCAAAACGTGGTCTTCTGGCCTCCACATGCATACCATGGCAAGGGTGTCCCACAATATTAAATTAACTGGTTGGCATAAAAGAAAAGGCTTTTTTTAGTACTGTTGAATGTTGGTACCAGAGAAGCATTTTGTAGGTATTAAGTGGATAGTTATATATGTGGGAATTGTAGCACATGCCTGAAAGACTGAGGAAGAGGATCATGAGATTATGTGTATGGAGGTAACCTGGGCTACTCAGTGAATCCCAGGACAGCTGGGGCCTTACAATGAGACCTTGTCTTAAGAAAATCATAAAGCAAACAGCCAGGCCTGGCTGTGCAGTCCCTGATCTTGGCTACTGATGTAGAGGGATCACAAGTTGGAAACTCACCTGGGCATCTTAGAATTTATCTACAAAGCAAGAGTAATTGATTAATTAATTAAATAAAAATGGCTGTGGCCATAGCCCAGCGATAGAGCATCTGCCTAGCATGCATGAAGTCCGTGGGTTGATTCCCAGCACTTGAAATAAGTGAATAAAAAAATAACTTGACATCTTTTACTTGATAACAAACTGACATAAAGAGGAACCTGGCCCGGTGCTCTGGATTTTTGCTTCTGTATCATTGCACATTTGTGATTCTCTATAGATGCTTTAGGCCTGGGTATCTGAAAAACTGTCTTTATAAACATGCCTCGAATTCCTCAGCACCTAACTTGAATTTCATAAGTCGAGGGTATACTGCTATGTTAACTAATAGCAATTAGCCATGCAAGAAATCTGAGTTGTTTCCAAAGTCTCGATAACCTTTTATTCCCAATTAAGACACTGGCTGAAGATGCCCATCAACAAATCGCAGGGGAAATGAACCTCTCTGAAACCGCTTTCATCAGGAAACTGCAACCAAGTGACAGCTTCACACAAAGTAAATGCACATTCGCATATATCCCTGCGGGGGGGGGGTGAGAGGGGGGGCTTGGAAGCCTGGTTTTGTAGGGAGGTTTAAGGAGATGTTTGTGTGTTATCTGCCTGCAAATAGCTCGTGTAGGTTCTAGTTCATCTAGGAGACAGTGTGTTGAAGTTAAGTCTAAGTTTATAATTTAAGATTTCTCCACCACCTAAGGTCATGTATTGGAAAATGAGTCCTCAGAATAACATATTGCTAGGTGGATTCTAATAGGAGCTAACAATGTCATCTCTGTGAGGGCTTCTCCGACACAGGTGTTTGGCGCCCTCTTGTGCCCGTGCTTGCCCTGGGCTGATGCAGTGACAGGGCACTCAGCAGGTGCCAGTCCCTAGACCTTGAACTTCCAAGCCATCGGGGCTATAACATTTATTCTTTTCTGGAAGAGTTACCCAACCCGAAGTTCTGTTATAGCAACCCAAATGGATGTTAGTGAACCTACTGTTTCTGCTGCAGACCTAGCCGCAGGGAGCCTGTGGATGTCTTTCTAGTCTGCATTTGTCCTTTGACTACAGCAGTTGATTGTCAACTAGGCCAGTGAGAGATAGAAAAGAAGATGCTGAAAAGCTTAAGACTTGCCTGTGTGGTCTGAGCTGTGTTTCTTTGGCATCCCCTCCTCTGAAGGTTCCTGCTTTGGACTGAGGTGGTTCACACCAGTGAGCGAGGTTCCTCTGTGCGGCCACGCCACACTGGCCTCTGCGGCTGTGATGTTTCACAAAATAAGTAATGTGGATTTTATTTTATGTTTACATGTATGTATGTTGTTGGTCTTGTTTGTTTGTTTTTCCTTGAGCTAGGTAGTCCTGGCCGTCTTGGAACTCACTCTGTATACTATTCGGGTCTCAAACAGAGACCTGCCTCTACCTCCCCAGTGCTGAGATTAAAAATGTGTGCAGCCACACCTGGCTCCATTTGTATGTTTTTCTGAGACAGATATTTATGTATCCCAGGATTGCCCTGGGTTCTCTATGTAGCTATGGAAGATCCTGTGCTCTTGACCTTCCAGCCTCTATATCTCCCTTACTAGTAGCCCATGTATACACAACCAACACTCTAGAAGTAGAAGCATGTAAGGCTTTGTGAGTTCAAAACCACCCTGACATACATAGGAAGTTCCAGGCTAGTGGGGGTTCCATAGTTAAGATTTTGCCTTAAAAAATAAATTAAATTAAAAAGTATTAAAAAACAATTCAAATAGGTTGGGATTATAGCATATAGTGTTAGGTCTTTTGCTTTAAATCTGTGTGTACTGGATTCAGTTCCTAGTGCTGGGGGTTAGGGAAGTC
>PVIH01028881.1:0-14497 GCA_004025045.1 Sigmodon hispidus | reverse complement strand
AAGAACCTCAGGAGGTATCACCATCCCTGACTTCAAGCTATACTATAGAGTTACAGTAATAAAAACAGCCTGGTACTGGCATAAAAACAGACTTGTGGACCAATGGAATAGAATTGAGGATCCAGACATTAACCCAAAAACCTATGAACACCTGATTTTTGACAAAGAGGCCCAAAACATTCAATGGAAAAAAGATAGTATATTTAACAAATGGTGTTGGCATAACTGGAAGGAAGTGTTTAGAAAAATGCAAATAGACCCGAGTCTGTCACCCTGCACAAAACTCAAATCCAAGTGGATCAAAGACCTCAACTTAACCTATCTTTCTATATCCATCAGTCAGTCACATGTAGAAATTCATTCATTTCTTTTAGATTTTCCAATTTAATGAAAAAAAGTTTTAAGATATATTCTAATAACATTAAATCTTATTGGTATCTATGGTAATATTCCCTCTTTATCTTATTACTTTTGATTTTCCCTCTTTTTGTTTAATTTGGTTTATCAATGTTGTCTATCTTTTCAAAAGAACAACTTTCTGATTTATTGATTTTTTGTATTTTTTTCATTTTTAATTTGTGACCTTAAATCTTTGCATAGTTCTTTTATAAAATTGGGTCCATTTGTGTTTAGTTCATATATGTTAGAATTATCATGGCCTCTTGATGGATTGTTCTCTTAATGTGTTGGAACTAATGCTTTTTAATTCTTCTGATTAGATTTGATTCAAAATAGATTCTTCCAGATATCAGAATGTCAATGCCTGCTTTCTCCCAGTTCCATTTGCTTGGAATGTCTTTTCCAAACTTATTTTTTAAAATACTATACATCCTTGAGGATATGTAGTGAGTCTTTTCTGTTCCACCAGCCAGCTCCAAAATCACAAAATGGAAATTTTTGATTAATTATGAAAGCTTGGTCTACAGCTTAGGCTTGTTTTTATCTAGTGCTTATAACTTTAATTAATTAGCCCATTCCCTTTATATTCCTCTACCTGCCTTGGTAATCTTTACTTTTTAATGCCCAGATGACTTGCTGTACATTCCTGGCAACTCCTCCCTCCTTATTTCCAGAATTTTCTCTGCCTTGAAAATCCTGCTTACTATTGGCTGTTCAGATTTTTATTATATAAATCTGAGAGACACATCTTCACAGTGTACAAAAAGATTTTTCCACAACAATTTTGCTTTTTTGTCTAAGTAAAAAGGAAAAGTTTTAACTTTCACATAATAAAATTATATACAGTAAGAACAATCATCACGAATTGTCTAGATATAAAGAAAAGGAATTAATTTTAACAAATGAAATTGTATATAATAAGAAAAATTATTAAGTAGGAATTACATTTACAATATCCAGTCAATTTGCATTTGGCAAATTCAGAGAAAATATTCCATTATTAATCCTAACTTGGGTAAGTCCAAAGTTTTGTACCTAATTTATCTTCTTTTATAACTAAGAAAAACTATTACTATAATCATTTAGTCATGAGAGACTGTGTGACTTGGAAACCACATTTGATTCCATTTTTGTGTGTTTGGAACCTTTAAAAAGCTTTTCAAAGGCCATCCAAGTCTACAAAGCAAGTTCCAGGACAGCTAAGACTGTTAAACAAAGAAACCTTATCTCTCACGGGGTGTAGGAGTATGGGAGGGGACAGGTCTTATTGTAGAAATACATGCCCACACATTGAGTGCCTATGTAGGCACTCTTTCTCTTTCTCTTTCCTCTCTCCCACTAGCCAGCTACCAAATCATAACATGGAGACTTTTATTAATTGTGAAAGCTCAGCCTAAAGCTTAGGATTGTTTTTTAGCTATCTTTAAATACTTAAATTAATGCATTTATTTTCATCTACATGCTACCACATGGCTTTTTTAAACTCATAATCAAAAAATTATGTTTCCTCTGTGTCTCCTCATGACTTCGCCCTTCCACAGAATCCTCTGTGCCTGAAAATTCTGCATAATTATTGGCTGTACTTCTCTTTAATAAACCAACCAGAATGATACATTTTTGCAGTGTACAAAAAGTTATTTCACAGAAAATGTGAGATTTTCCTTTTTTATTATGAATAAAGAAGTCACATTTTCTATCCATGCATATCCTTATTCAAGGTCCCTTCCCCCTCCCACCACATCAGATCACTCTAATTTCCACATATCTCCCCATCTCTTCCCCAGCATGGGCAGGAGGTCCCAAAGTCCCAATATTGCTAAGTCCAGCCTCCACTCATGGCAGATCCAGTTTTCTCTCTGCAACATTGAGAATGAGTCAGGTGTTCCTCTAGGGGAAGTGCGATCCAGGGCATCAATCCAAGGTGTTCCAGATCCCAAGCTATTCAGTGGTTGTGGTTTGCAGCTTGAGCATGCTAGGCATTTTTCTTTTTTTGTTTAGAGTCCACTAATGAGTGAGTACATCCCCTGCATATGTGTCTGGGATGGTGATACCTAACTCAGGATGATATTCTCCAAATCCATCCATTTGCCTGCAAATTTTAGGATATCATTTTTTCTTACTGCTGAGTAGTACTCCATTGTGTAGATATACCACAGTTTTTTAACCCATTCTTCAGTTGAGGGGCATATAGGTTGTTTCCAAGTTCTTTTTATTACAAATAATGCTGCTATGAACATAGTTGAGCTAATGGCTTTGAAGTGTGACTGTGTATCTTTAGGGTATACACCCAGAAGTGGTATTGCTGGGTCTTTGGGGAGAATAATTCTCAGTTTTCTAAGAAACCACCATACTGCATTCCAGAGTGGCTGAACAAGCTTACACTCCCACCAACAATGGTGGAGTATTCCCCTTGCTTCACATCCTCTCCAGCATAGGATATCATCTGGGTCTTTTATCTTAGCAGGTCTGACAGGTGTCAAGTGGTATCTCAAAGTTGTTATGATTTGCATTTCTCTGATGGCTAAAGATGATGAGCACTTTTTCAAGTGCCTTTCAGCCATTTGTAATTCTTCTGCTGAGAATTCCCTTTTTAGTTCCTAACCACATTTTTTGATTGGGTTATTCAACGTTTTGGGCTCTAGATTCTTGAGTTCTTTATATATCTTAGAGATCAATCCTCTATCACTTCTAGGGTTGGTAAAAATCTTTTCTAATCTGTAGGCTGTCGTTTTGTCTTATTGACAGTGTCCTTGGCTTTACAGATTCTTCTCAGCTTCAGGAGATCCCACTTATTGATTGTTGATTTTAGTGTCTATGCCATTGGTGTTATATTTAGGAAGTGGTCACCTGTGCCAATTTGTAGATGTGTATTTCCCACTTTCTTTTCTATCAAGTTCAGAGTGGCTGAGTTTATGTTGAGGTCTTGATCCACTTGGATTTGAGATTTGTGCAGGGCGACAGGCTTGGATCTATTTACATTTTAATACACACTACCATCCAGCTATGCCAACACCATTTGTTAAAGATACTATCTTATTCATTGAATATTTTGGGCCTCTTTGTCTAAGATCAGATAGGTTTTTGGGTTAATGTCTAGATCCTCAATTCTGTTCCATTGTTCCACAAGTCTGTTTTTAATGCCAGTACCAGGCTGTTTTTATTACTGTAGCTCTATAGTATAACTTGAAGTCCAGGATAGTAATGACTCCTGAGGTTCTTTTGTTGAGCAAAATTGTTTTGGCAATCCTGGCTTTCCTGTTATTCCAAAATAAATTGAGTATTGTTCTTTCAGGGTCCAAAAAATATTGTGTTGGGATTTTGATGGGCAGTAAATGAATTTGTAGATTGTTTTTGGTAGAATTGGCATTTTTACTATGTTGATCCTACCTATCCAGGAACATGAGAGAGCTTTCCATTTTCTGATAACCCCTTCAATTTCTTTCTTCAGTGATTTAAAATTTTTTTCAAATAGATCTGTTACTTCTTTGGTTTTAGTTACTTCAAGGTATTTAATGGTATTTGCAGCTATTTTATTTATTTATTTTTTTTGAAAAGAAGAAGTGGAACTATCTTTATTTGCAGATGATAAGATTTTATGCATAAGTGACTCACAAAATTCCCCCAGGGAACTTCTACAGCTGATAAACACCTTTAACAATGTAGCAGGGTACAAGATTTACTCAAAGAAATCAGTAGCCCTCCTGTACACTAAAGATAAAAGGGCTGGAAAAGATATAAGGGAAATGTCACCCTTTATAATAGGTGCAAATAACATGAAATACGTTGGTGGGGAAATAGAACATTAGAGTGGGTATGAAACTTAGAGGACTGATAACTGAGTTTGATGGGGTGGATTATGTAAAATCACCAAATAATATACATACATACATACATACATATATCAAATACAGATCATCCATAGAAAGAGATGATATAAACTTTGTGGGATGAATTACTACAATTACATTTTCTTTTTTTTCCTTCTTTATTTATTTTGTATTTATCAAGAAAAACAGTAAAATGAATTTAAAATGCCGATAAGTTAACAATAACTATAAAGAAGATAAAAATCATAAGCATGACTTATCAAGGGTGATAATGCAAATAAGATTGCTACACATATATTTACTTTGTGTTCAGCTTTCCCTCTGAATTTTTTTTGCCATCCTGTATATTCTTATTCAAGGTCCCTTCCTCCTCCCGCCACATCAGGTTATTTTTTCTTCTCCACAACTCCCCATTGAAGTGCTAATAACTGGAGACTTGGTGTTCTGTCCTACATAGGCTATCAATATTGATTTTTCAACATCAAGGCTTTTGGGAAACATAGAACAGAAGACTGAAAGAAATATGAGACACAGAAATATGGAGGAGCCCTTTAATGCTATAAAATGTTGTCTTCTCAGTATAATATGCCTGTTATAGTTATCACCTCACAGCAGTCATGGTTATCTGCAGAAGGACTACACAAGATCAAGCTTAACAAAAATCTAAGCATAGCTGGAGTGGAAACCATGCAAGTGTCATCTCTTGCTGAGGATGTATAATTACCTTAGATAAATGCTAAAAGCTTGAAAAATCATTTATTATTGAGAATTTGGCCTCTAGTATATATAAATAAAATAAAATCCCCAAAATAAGGTATACCTTAAAATAGTTATCATCTTAAGGATCTTACATAGCTTTTAATAATTGTTATAGAATCCTCTAGGAACAATGGACATGAGACACTGTAGCCTAAATCCTGGCCCATCCAGCACAAGGTCTGAATCTGCAACCCCATAGCCCTTTAACCCCAAATAATCACACAAAGACGCATATTAATTACAAACTGTTTGGTTTATGGCTTTAGTTTATTACCTGCTAGCTCTTTCAACTTAACCAGTTTTTACAATCTGTGTATTGCCACATGACTTGTGGTCTACCTATGTTTCTATATAGTTTGATTCCTTGCATGGCAACTTGCAACAGCTCAGTATGACTCCACCCTCCTTCCCCTTTATCTATGCTTGGATTTCCTGTCTCCCTATAAGCTGACTGGCCATAGGCCAAAACAGCTTTTATATTACCCAATGGAATTTACAGCATACAGAGAGATATCCCACATCAAGACACCATTTCTATTTGTTCTTTCCTTTCATTTCTATCCCTTTATTGAGTCCTACTTTCATATACTGAATAGACTCCCTTACTTGATTCAGGGATTTGTGTTCTCTTAGAGTTCAAATGGGAATGAATTCATGTCCTTTTTGAATTCTTTGAACATATTTGTAATCTTTCTTTTTATGTTCTTTGTCTATAGTTTCATATAGTCTTTGCCACGGGGGTTGCTACAGGATTTGTAAATTGTAGAAGAGCCATGTTCTCTTGATTTTCATGTTACCTGTGCTTTTGCCTTGAGGGGTATTCATCTGAGACTAGATTGTTGTTTAATGTATGTTGTTATTGTTCTTTCTGTTTCTGTTATTAATTGAAATCCCCTTCTATACACAAAGGTTTTTGCACTGTTGATGAAATACTGAGTTGTCGTAGGGTTGAGATAAAATTTTCCTGTTAAATTGGTATTCATGTCACCTGGCTTCACTCCTAGTACTCTCATGAAAGGTGAGTACTGTCTGAAATAGCAGTCACCATCCAGAAGTAAATCCACTAACAAAATAGAGTACCACTGCCTACAAAATAGTTGGTCTATAAGTACCAGTTGTTTTCAGAAAGTAAAGGGATACCAATAGTTGTGGGCACTCTCTCTCCTTCCGTCCTTCCCCCCCCCCCCGGTGTGTGTGTGTATGTGTGTGTGTGTACTGTAAAACTAATAGTTACTATTCAGTAGCTAGTAGGAAGAAAAGTGTAAAAAATTGAATATTCATAGAGGGTAAAATGTTGGATATTTTTTATAATTAGTGGAAAATGTGGAATTTGAATAAAGGTTATGTGAAAAAAGTAGGGTAAAGATTCAATCAAATAGTGTGGAACAGTCTTCTGTTCCAGGATCTGGGTCACAGAATACCCGAAGAGTTTTTTGGATTGTCTACCAGTAGCCATTATGAAAGTTGGATTGTTTTAGTGGTAGCTATGGGTCTGATCATGGTAGAATATCACATGGGAGAATATTAATATATAAATAGATTTTAGGGTTAGGAGAATCATGAGTAAAGAATAAAATATAATTGTTCACTTTGTTTACTTAACTGTGAGCTGCCATGTGCTCTTGGATGATACCTAAGACTCCATATTAGAAGTCTTGTTTAGCATTCTTAATAGTGAGATGTGTCATGAAGAAGTAATGTAAGAATGACTTTGCAAAAAAATGTGAAATCCTTTCTCTTCTACTAATCACTAATGCACAGTCAACAACAATACTCATTTTAGCCAGGTAGTGCAATTATCCTTTGTGGATGTTGCAGGCCACAGATGATATTTGAAGAAGTTGTGATGGAGTTGAGAGTTGTCCAATAATACTATGCTGATAGAATAAAAGTAGAAGCCAAATAACAGCTTTACTGTTAAAATGCATGATAGATTTTCTCTTAGAGTTACCACTGCTGTGAAGAAAAACCATGGCAAAAGCAACTTGGGGAGGAAATAGGAAGTGATTACACTTCCCATCTTAGACCACCACTGAAGAGGTCACAACAGGAACTCAAACAGGAGAGGAATTTGGAGGCACAGATTGAAGCAGAGACCATGAAAGGTTGCTGTTTACTGGCTTGCTCATTATGGCTTGCTTAACCTGCTTTTGTTGTTTTGTTTTTATATAATTTAGGACCACAAGCCCATAATTGTACCTGCCTACAATCCTTATGCCTACAAATCTGATAAAAGTATTTTCTTAATTGAGCCTCCCTTCTCTCAGATGACATTAGCTTGTGGCAAACTGACATAAAATGATTCAGCATAATAATTTACACTAGATCAAATCCTCAGTCATGATTTCTTAAACAAGAATAATCTGACAATTGCAAGGAGGGCCTGGAAGTCTTTGGGACAAGATGTTTAGATAGTTGACTAAGATGTTACAGTTTTGATATAAAATTTTGATAATTGGCAGAAGCTAGAGAATATCACAGCCTTTTTAAATGTTTCTCCATTTAATATAGTTTTTAAATAGCAGTGGACCTATGACAGCTTGTTTTCATGTCTGTTGCAACTATATTTTCACTTAAACACATTTATTTAATATTATTTGTTAATTCTAATACTTAGAATAAACTCAGAAAGTAAGTTGGTTTTTTGTATTGTTTCTGATTGCTTCTTTAGGTGGAATTTCTTCATCTTCTTCTTTTTTTTTTTTTTTTTTTTTTTTTTACAAGTAAGTGTTAAGAATAATTGAGGTTAATGAGGAACAATTTTCAGAACCAGAATAGGATGCTTTCCCACAGAGAATATTTCTTTGATATCCCTGGAGTCCATAAGGGATACAGATACTCTTCTTAGACCTAATTCTAGAGTCTGACTATCAAGCTTAGCTGCTCAGTCTAGCTTTGCTTTGTCATGCACAGGTCCTAATGCTTGGTCCCTAGATAGCATTGCTACCACTACTTTCCCTTGGTGCAATGTTTACATTCTAATTAGGCTCGAGCCTATGTAAGCTCCTTTTTCCATTTCACTGTCATTTCCTTTGGTCGATTGGAGAGAAGAGTTTTAGCACTGGCTTGTTAAATAGTGAGCCTAACAAAATTTATCCCAATTAAAATATGTATACAGGATCTATTTGACTTTACCATAATAGTCTTCTAGATTTTCAAAACAGCAAATGACCAAATATGAAATGGTTGTTTCCTTGTGTCTTTGTCAAGACAGAAATAATAAAAAGCAATTAACAGCTTTCTGGTGTAGTAGTCATAATGGAATTTAATTAAGTCCAGTAGGCGTCTAATTGACTGAATTAGAGAGGCTAGTTTTCGGGCTGGAGAGATGGCTCAGTGGTTAAGAGCACTGGCTGCTCTTCCAGAGGTTCTGAGTTCAATTCCCGGCAATCACATAGTGGCTCACAGCCATTTGTAAAGGGAACAGAGAGGCTAGTTTTCTTATCCCAAGTCAAATATCTTGCTCAAAGGGATAGCAGGTGGTAATAAGAAGCCTAGCCTGTAGGCACACATCCTGAATGAAGCCATTCCTTACTGAAGAAAAGCTCACCTGCCTAGCCCCACTCACCTGACAGTTCTTCTTACCCACATAACACAAACATTCAACACATGCTTATTTAAAAAAAAAACAATAATTTTAGAACAAGAATCAATTTTATTTTACTTTTAATTGCTTGATAATTTCATAATCCATATAATTATTTAATTAAATCTCCCCTCTCCTGAAATTCATGCCTTTTCTGTTCCACAACTCTTCCCTTCCAACTTCATGTGCTATTTTTTAATCACAGTGTGTTTACTTCATGGCACCTGTATGTGCATGAGTGTAGGAACAACAGTTAACAGCCTTTCAGGAGTGAAATCCTTCTAGAAAATGGATTCTTCCTCCTCCAGAAGCCATAAATTGCCAATGGCTCCTCATCTAGAGGTAGAATAAGGCCCTCCACCATCAATGCAAGTATTTTGGCTTTGTTGACCTGATGCAGGTCTTATCCACACAATAATTGCTACTGAGTTTATGTCTACAACACCACTGTCTTGACTAGCAAATACTGTTTATATGTAGATACTCACTACTGCAGTATCATGAATGAGATTCAGAGACAACTATCAGGGGAAGCCTGAAGTATCAAATAGAGGAAGTACCACAGTCAGTTCTCACCCAGCTGTCTTGCAACTTCCTCAGCCTCGCTCCTAGTTACTTCTGTTGGTCACTTCTCCCAGTCGCTTCTGTCTCTGCCTGGTTTCTATGAGCCCTCATATACCCTATCCCATCCAGATTAGGATTAAAGGTGTGTAGCCTTGAACTCACAGAAACATAATAAATTCTGTCTCAGGAGTTATGGGATCAAGGATGTTGGTCCACTCCTGGCTTTCCCTGTGCTTGGATCAAAGGTGTGTGTGACTGATTCAGCTGTTTATCTTTGTATTCAAGATTTAAGAATTTCCTGAGCTGTCTGCCTAGGATTTGACTGTGTGTTCTCTCCTCAATATTCAGGTTTTATTAAATATGTAATATATATCCACACACTACTTATAATTTTCAATCCCATCTTCTATCATGATTAATACTCCTTAGAGAAAAGCATATGATAAAAGTAAATGCTCCACTTGGAGCTGAACAGCTTAGAGTTTTAAGTTCTCCCAATGTTGACAAATTGTGAGTCTTTATATTAATTGCCATCTACGACACACACAAAAACAATCTCCTCTGATAAGACTGAGAGACTTATGTCTGTATAAATAATTTAGTGATGTGATTAAATACCCCCAATTTAGCAGAATAATAATATTGGGCTCTCCCTAGAGCATGTAAATTAGTAATGAATAGGGTTTGGGGGGTAGACTAACTGTGGCAGGCATGGGTTCCATTTGTGGTGCATGCTTTAAATATAATCAGAAAGTAAATTGATTACTTCCATAATATTTGTGCCACTATTGCTAGGCCAGTCTTTATTGAGGCTTACAAGGTTCACAATCAGGTCTAGCATATTAATTTTCACCCTCAATAGTCTGTACACAAAGTTTAATTATTATAACAATTAGCTAGTAGGCATGAGATGTCTAGCAGTTCCGGCTTGATTTCTCCAAATTCTGTGGCTCAAATATGTGTTGTCTTCAGCAATCTAGTCTTAACCTCAAATTCTGTATGGTAACAAAAAGAATGACAATACTGTCTCAAATGTTTAAGCTTATTATTTGTTATCCTGTGGTGTCTGAGAGACAGCATTCTCCTCTCTCTCTCTAAATAGTATACATATTACTGTAATATATATATATATATATATAATCTCACAAAACTTAACTCCAAATAGATGAAGGATCACAGTATAATATTAATACTCTGAATCTCATAGAGAAGAAAGTGGAGAATATACTTTATCTTATAGGCACAGGAAAGGACTGTATGAATAAGATTGTATTGGTGTAAGCATTAATATCAAAAAATTAACAAATGTGACCTCATGAAACTGAAAAGCTCTGTAAAGCAAATGCATGGAGAGGAAGTCCATGGAATGAAAATTAAATCTTTACCAATATAGTTTGGATAAGAAATATCCTGCATAGGTTCTTATATTTCAGCATGTGGTTCCCAGGTATTGGTGCTGTTTGGGGAGGCTATGGAACTTTTAGAACCCAAAGTCTCACTGCAGGAAGTATATCACTGAAGTTGGGCTTTGAGAATTCATAACTTCACCCACTTCCAGTTCACTCTCTCTGCCTTCTGTGTGTGGACAGAGAAATGTGACTGTCTTTTTCCTACTCTGGCCACTTGTTCCCATAATTATGACCTACCCTGCTGGAACTGTTATCCAAAGTAAAATGTTCCCTTTCTAAGTTGCTTAAATTGTGGGATTTATTACAGCAACTGGCAACTGAAAAAAAAATGGATTAATATACAAGCTTCACATCCGACAGAAATTTAGTATCCACAGAATATGAAAATAAAATTTTAATTGACCAGAGTGGTCTTATCTTTGAAATCACAAAATTTTTATCCATCAAATAAAGAAAATATAAATGAACTTGGCTAATGTATCAACATAGAGCATAGTTCTTTAATACAAACAAACCAATGGAGGAAACAGGAGGCAGGGATGGGAACATTGTAAACAGAAGTGTGTGTGTGCATATCTTGTTGCATTGGTTCTGCCTTGGCTTCAGACTAGTTTTGGAGCACTTTGAGAGTATTTTCTAGCATGATACTTTGTAATTTTAAGTTTCGGCTTTGATATTCTATGCAGAAACATGGAAAAGACTGGTTTTCTTGTCTTATCTCCCACAAGGCTGTTTCCTTTATTTTGTCAACAGTCTGAAAAATGATGCATTCTATTATGCATATCATGTGTTTTCTTCTGTTCAAGCCACCTTTTTCTACTCCTGTTCTTTTCCTGCTATAAATTTGCTAACATATTTTTTTGCCAACAAGATTTCCAAGAACCAGAAATTTGATTTTGTAGGGAAATAGAAAACATTTCTAGGAAGAATTTAAACTGAATCTGGGTTGCACAAAGTTCAAATTTAAGCAGTGTATATGGTTTGAGTGTTGATCTCCCAAAAAGCAATATTATCTACATAATAATTTGACTATTTTGTGTCAGTGAAAAATAAATAGTCTGTTATATATTGTTGTGGTTTTAAAGTGAAATATTTTCTATAATCTAGTGTATTTGAATACATGATCTTCAGCTGATGGTGCTGTTTGGAATGGTTGGGTAGCCTTTAGAAGGTAGAGCCTTACTAGAGGGAGTGCATTGCCCAAGGATCAGCCTTGAGGATTTATAGTCCAGTTCACTTACTATTGATACTCTGCTTTGTGATGATGCAGTGTAACTAACAACTTCAAGGTCCTGCCCCATTGACTTCCCACTATGATGGTCTACACCTGGAACTGAGAGCCAAAACAGACTTTTCTACTTCAAGATTATTTTATCACAGCATTGTGAAAGGCAATTTATATATATATATATATATATATATATATGTTGGCCTTTATGGCATCTATTTGTTTGTTTGTTTTAGATATATTCCCCTCCTCTATTAAAACTTAAAGGTCTAGTAAACATAAACCTATATTCATTACTCCACTGGGACTTAACGGTACCACGGAAGGTATATGTTTCTAAGGGAAACTGGTGCATAATAGATAAACAATAATCTGGTTAGGATATCAATAACAGGAGACTGGCAAGCTTAGTTTACTCATCCAATACAATACCATGCATCAATATGAAATGCCTTATTAAAAATATATTGAGCAAGAGCCTCCAAATACACACAGAATGTACATGTGATTTTATTCATGTGGAACACAAAAACTGTTACTATTTGGTTGTATAGCTAACAAGAATAGTTTTCTATGTTTCTTTTAAATTATGAATAAAGAAGTCACATTTTCTACTCATGTATATCCTTATTCAAGGTCTCCTCCCCCTCCCACCATATCAGGTCACTCTCTCTTCTCCACATCTCTTCATCTCCTCCCCATCATGGGTAGGAGGTCCCAAGGTCCCAAGGTCCCAATATTGCTCAGCTTAGCCTATACTTCTGGCAGATCCAGTTTTCTCACTCCAACATCGAAAATGACTCAAGTGATCCTCTAGGGAGTGTAGGATCCCAGATGTCATTCCAAGGTCTCTCAGACCCCAAGCTGTTCAGTGGTTGTGGTTTGCAGGTTGGGCATGCTTTACATTTTTCTTTTCTGTTTAGAATCCACTAATGAGTGAGTACATCCCATTTCTCTTTCTGGGTTTGTGTTACCTTCCTTAAGAGGATATTCTCCAAATCCATCCATTTGCCTTCAAATTTTAGGATATCATTTTTCTTACTGCTGAGTAGTACTCCGTTGTGTAGATGTACCACAGCTTGTTAATCCATTCTTCAGTTGAGGAGCATCTACATTGTTTCCAGGTTCTTGCTATTACAAATAATGCTGCTGTGAACATAGCTGAGCTACTGCTTTGGAGTACAACTATATGTCTGTAGGGTATACACATAGAAGTGATATTGCTAGGTTCTTGGGGACATTGATTCTCAGTTTACTGAGAAACGGCCATACTGCATTTCAGAGTGGCTGAACAAGCTTACACTCCCTCCAACAATGGAAGAGTGTTTCCCTTGCTCCACACCCTCTCCAGCATAGGCTGTCATCTGTGTCTTATCTTACCCAATCTGACAGGTATCAGGTGGTATCTCAGAGTTGTTTTGATTTGCATTTCTCTGATGGCGAAAGATGATGAGCACTTCTGCTGAGTATTCCCTTTTTAGTTCTGAACCCGTTTTTTTGACTGGGTTATTCAAGGTTGTGGACTCTAGATTCTTGAGTTCTTTATATATCTTAGAGATCAATCCTCTATCACTTCTAGGGTTGGTGAAAATCTTTTCCCATTCTGTAGGCTATCATTTCTGTCTTATTGACAGTGTCATGGCTTTACAGAACATTCTCAGCTTCAGGAGATCCCACTTACTGATTGTTGATCTTAGTGTCTGTGCCACTGGTGTTATATTTAGTAAGTGGTCACGTGTCCCAATTCATAGATGTGTATTTCCCACTTTCTTTTCTATCCAGTTCAGAGATGCTGGGTTTATGTTGAGGTCTTTGATCCACCTGGATTTGAGTTCTGTGCAGGGTGACAGGCTTGAATCTATTTGCATTTTTTCTGCACACTGTCCCGCGCCCTGTCTTCGCCTGCGAAGAAGAACGCAGTACGCAGTTTGGATCCTTCTGCAGCAAGTTTATTCTTTTCCAAATGGGAGGAAGACCCCGACCCCTTGCCAGGAGCCGGCTTTTATACTGCCAAGCCCTAGCCTCTTACGTCTCCCCTTCTGATTGGTTGCAGACTCTCGCCTGACATGACACAGGGTCAGAGGGCTTGGTTCACAGAGTGGAAACTTACCGGGGGACATGCGCAGAAGCGTTGTTTATCGCCTCGGCCGCGCCTTGGTACCGGAAACCGGCACCGTCTTTCCTGCTTGACCGGGCTCCCGGCTCCCTACAGCACACTACCATCCAGCTATGCCAAAACCATTTGTTAAAGATACTACCTTTTTTCATTGAATATTTTGGGCCTCTTTGTCAAAGATCAGGTGTTCATAGATTTTTGGGTTAACGTCTGGATCCTCAATTCTATTCCATTGATCCAAAAGTCTGTTTTTATGCCAGTACCTGGCTGTTTTTATTACTGTAGCTCTATAGTATAAATTGAAGTCAGGGATGGTGATGCCTCCTGAGGTTCTTTTGCTGAGCAAAATTGTTGTGGAAAACCTGGCTTTTCTGTTATTCCTGTTATGGATAATTTTCTATTTTCTGATATCCTCTTCAATTTCTTTCTTCAGTGATTTAAAATTTTTGTCAAATAGATCTGTTACTTCTTTCGCTATAGTTACTCAAAGGTATTTAATGCTATTTGCAGCTATTATAAAGATTGACGTTTCCCTTATTTCTTTTTGAGCACTTTTAATTTAGTGTATAGAAGGGCTACTGAAAAAAAAAAAAAAAAAAAAAAAAAAAA
>PVIH01028880.1:0-14483 GCA_004025045.1 Sigmodon hispidus | reverse complement strand
GTAGTACCCTATTGCTATAGTAGACCCTATTGCTATAGTAGGACCTATTGCTATAGTAGGACCTATTGCTGTAGTAGACCCTATTGCTATAGTAGGACCTATTGCTATAGTAGGACCTATTGCTGTAGTAGACCCTATTGCTATAGTAGACCCTATTGCTATAGTAGGACCTATTGCTATAGTAGACCCTATTGCTATAGTAGACCCTATTGCTATAGTAAGACCTATTGTTGTAGTAGGACCTATTGTTGTAGTAGACCCTATTGCTATAGTAGGACCTTATTGCTATAGTAGGACCTTATTGCTATAGTAGGACCTTATTGCTAAAGACTCCACATACTTGATCATAGAACATGGAGAAACGCAGCTGGTACAGACCTGGAAACGCTATCCCTACTGGCTGGCTTTCATAGTGCTGCAAGGTGCTATGAACACTACCAAAGAAAAACAGTCACTGTGGTCGTCTGAGTAAGAAGGGCTCCCATAAGCTCCTAGACTTGAGTGCTTGGTCACCAGAGACTGGTGACTGATTGGAAAGGATTAAGAGATGTGGCCTTGTAGGAGGAGATATTCCACTTGGAGTAGGCTTTGAGGTTCCAAAAGTCCATGCCAGCCTCTCTCTGTCTCTCTGTCTCTGTCTCTGTCTCTCTCTCTTTCTCTCTCTGTCTCCTCTCCCCTCCTCCACCATCTGCATATCAGGATGTAAAGCTCTCAGCTACTACTTCAGCACCATGCATGTCTGCTTCCAAGCATGATGGCCTAACTCTCTAAACAGTAAGCAAGCCCCCAATTAAATGTTTCTCTTTCTAAAAGTTGCCTAGTTATGGTCTCTCTTCTACAATAGAGCAGCTGTAACTAAAGCAGTCATTATCAGTCTGTTTCAGCCACAAGCCATGTGAGTTACAGCAACAACCATCCTGTCCAGACATGCAATAATGGCACCAATGTCATACTTTCTGATTAGATTTAAGCCCTACTTCATTAGATAAAAACTATAGCTGGCACCATTATCAGGGCCATGAGCCTGTGACTAGACAGGTCATGGGTCCTATGGAAGAATGTACTAGTATTTTGTACTAAAGGATCATAGTATTAAACTGACTCTTAGTGACTTCTTACTATACCCATAGATTGGTGTATCTCTCAGCTCTCATCAGAGAAGCTTCTTTTTGAAATAGATGATGATTAACACAGAGAGCTGAAATTTTTCAAGAAGAATAAGAGACTATAAAATGTGCAGCCCTAAGTGTGACATCTATATTACATCTCTCCCCACAAGGCTGAAATCATTGTGTGAGAGAAGACAAAAGGCTGTAAGAACCAGAGATGGCAGATGACTACAAGGAACCAGTGTTTTCTGGACGGAACAGGGCAGTAGCATTTATGAAGTCACAATGATTGTGATAGAATATATTTGATCTGTACAAACTCAATCTAAAGAAAAATCCCATCATGGAGAGGAAAGAGGGCATGAAGTTCCAGCCTGGGCTAAGGGTTGATACCTGCCAGGAGGAGTGTCTGTTTTCTTTCATCATGTAGCACTTGGTAGGCTGACCAAGCTTCAGTGGGTGGCCCCATACTAAGAGTATGGAGACCACACAAATTAGACTGTGGTTTTGTTTTTTGTTTCTTGAGGAGGATATAAAGTTGGCCATGAAAGGAAAATGGTGTGGATCTGGGAGGAGTTGGAAGAGAATGTGAATACGAGCAGAGCACACTGACTTTTGAAAGAGCTAATTAAAAATGAGAAAATGGAATAATGATAGAAATGAACTGGAAAGGGTCTCAGGAACTGGTGTAGTTTCTCTTAGACCAGCACTTAGTTACAAGTGCATAGCAGGTGTTTTCACACTTTGCAACAACCTGTGAGAGAGGTAAGTGGGCAAGAAGGCAAGGTAGCATTTGAGGATGAAAAGCAAAGCATGCATCCTTCCGGGGGAGGTGAAAGCCGAAGGCCTCAGCTTCCCTCCAGGTGAAATGGGACACTGGACTCCCTCCAAGAGAATTTTTAAGTAGGAATAGAAATGAGTTGGTGGAAGGTTTTACTTCACAATACATTGGTGATTTTCAGTCTCCCTTAAAGCCAGGTTGAAATGTTCCTGGGGAATGGTCAATTCCTGGTGGAAAAGCTAAGCCTAACCTATTTTCTGATTCCAATATCTGGTGCAGTGACATCAGACTGCATCTCAAAATGGAGAGTTTGTACAACCCTGGACAAAACATGGCTGTGCACACCCTGTTTTGTTACAGTGGCTTCTGTTGACAATGTAGCAGGAGGTGGGGGATCTCCTTGGTCATCCCACCCAGGGACCAAAGCACAGAACTCTGGCTGGTGTGTTCCTTTCTTGGCTTATCTTCTCATTCTGCTTCTCTACAGCTCAGCACATACCAGTCAATCCCCTGGCCTCACTCCTGCACTTCCTTTCCTCTGATATATATTACCCTTACAAAGCATTTCCCAGTGATAAATGAAGACAGTGCCTCTCAGAGAAGCTAAGGAATTGGACCAAAGTCACACAACTTGGCAACACTGGGAATGGTTTTTCAGCACAGAACTGCATCCTCCATACAGCTCTAGGTGCCTGAAAATATGGCTAAAGCTACCAATTAGGGTTTGATTTCTAATTTTATGTCACAAAATGGGGCTTTATTTCTTACTTTTTTATCTTGGAATGCTATTTAGATTTCAAAATGTTAGTGGCCTATCACTGACTTAAAAGTATGTCAAATTTCTCTGCAAGCCTCTTTCCTGAGGACTAGCTTTAACAGTGCCAGGAGATATCATGCAAGCTGCCAAAGGAAGGAAACAATCAATAATCTTCCAAGGTTTATGTCCATGAACCATAATGACCCAACATGGCAAGATATCCCTAAGGTACAATGCGGGCACTTATATCTTGCTGGTATCCAATGTCTATCCAATTAGACTTAAGTCACAATGAACAGAACGGAGATAATGGCTAGTCATGGAAACCTAGCCAACTACTGGGGCTAGTGATATGGATCATAGAGAAGAACCAACCACTGCCATTAACTAAACTAGTGAAATTCCTAAGGGTTCCAAATGTCTGTTCTTTTACCCACAAATAAGTGTAGCTCTCAGCTCTCACCAAAGCAGCTCCTCTTTGCAGCAGACAGAGACCATTATGGAAACCACAGCTCATCGAAATGCAGAACAGCTGATCATGGGAGCCCCAGCCTCAACTGATATATCTATAGCCCAGCTCTCACACCTAAGACTCAGAGAACATAGCTGAAGAAGGGGCAGAAAGGTTGTAAGAACCAGATAACCAAGAAGTCTGCTTTGAGATTGTGTGTGTGTGTGTGTGTGTGTGTGTGTGTGTGTGTGTGTGTGTTCTAGAACTGTCAGGGAAGCCACACCTATGATACCTCCACAGTATAGCTGCCTAAGTAATAGCTGAACAATGTCAATACCAATGGACATGTTAACACAGAAAGGGGAACTCTCATGGGTCTTTACCTATACAAAGAACTAAGGGCAACTAAAGACTGCTGAGAGAGGAAGAGTCAGCTTTCTGCAGAGAGATGGCCCAGAATTGGTTTTCCAATACCAAGCAGTTGGTCCAGAAGTAATATATATATATATGCAGTAATGTATGGAATCAGCAGGTTGTGATTATGTAATTTATGCAATATATGTATATGTATGAAACAATAATAATGAAAAAGAGGCCATGAATTTGAGAGGGGACAACATGGGATATGGATGGGACTGGAGTGTGGAGAGAAAAGAGAACAATGAAGTCATTTTTTGCAATTGCAAAAATAATTTGGTTGGTTTTTTAAAGTATGCAGATTTAGAACTAACACATTGGGAGAAGGAGGAGGAGACAAAGACAAAGAATTTGGGGGAAAAATGATCCACTTTTCAGATACTATCACCCAGTTCAGCACAGAATGCACTGGTCATCAATGACCTCTATGTACTAGTCAAATTCTGACAGACATCTTGAAGTTCAAGTTGCTTCACGTTAATCTTGCTGATATTAACCAACATTTATGTTGCAACTACACTTGTTTGTCAGTTCCCACCACAGGTTGGCTACAGATAAAATAGACCCACAGAAAAGCACTTCAGACATTCTGAGGGACCCAGTTAATAGACTGGAATTTACAGCTCATTTTTGGAATTTACAATAAATGATAGCCTATTATCTTTAATTTTGTGCTACAGTCCTTTTATGTCAGTACAGTTTACCTGAAAACTATATGTGTTTACAGATGGAAACTACACGTACACATGTAGTTTTTGAAGAGTGTATTATTAAACATTTGCCAACACATTCACAACCCAATTTTAAATTCAATTTTACAGGCAAGCAGTTAAGGAACGGGTTTATTTTATAAGCATGTTGCTCTAGAATCTGGAGTGTGGGATCAGTGAGACACTTAGCAGGTGAAGGTGCTTGCTACAGTACATGACAACCTTTTCAGTATCCAGGACCCACATGGTCAAAGGTGAAAACCAGTTCCCCCAAGTTGTCTACTGATCTTCACACAGGCATCTTGCTATGGCACTCACATGCCCCCCATACACACAGCTTACATGCACAAACAAATAAATAATTATATTTGTTTTATTTTATTTTTATAAATAAAAATTAGAGTCTTCCAGACTACAGACCAGGAATTTCCTTTTAATTATAGTAATAGTAACATCTGTTTGTGGTAGATAATTCTGGCTCTAACTTCTTTCCATTATTATGAGTTCTGTCTCTTAACACACACACACACACACACACACACACACACACACGAAGGGGACTACTCCAATAAGGACTCAAACCATTAGCAAGCTCCCTATATGACTCAGCATTGTCTGAGGTCCCAAATGGTTTCCTGTTGCCACAAGAGCTGATTCCTACATTTTCTGATGTTTTTCGGGACGTAGACAGCTAAGACCCCAGTAGAGCCTCAGTCACATGGTCTAGACCAGCATGGCACTTGGGATACAAAAGAGATTTTACCAGTTAGATTGGAAGATTTATTACCAAAGAGAGAAACACATCAAGATTACCACAAGGCTGGCATGACCTAAGGACATCACCTGTCTGGTTTCTCTCTGCTCTTCTACCTGCTGGGCTATTTCTTTGTCAGAAACGAAGATTCTGTCAGTCCTCAATTGATAGCTATTTGCTGTTACAAGGACAGCTACAACACTATCGACCAGCATTTGTGCTGAGCAGGTTCCCTTGGCTCCAAATTGCCCCTCCACACTCAGCCTCAGGCTTTGTTACCTGGCAGGCTGCCCTATGGTTTCATACTCCACTTGCTTTTCCTTTGGTCTTTGCTTGGACTGAACTTTGGAGCGGGGTGTACAGGCTGGAGATTAGAGTTGGGGACAGAGGCTTGAGGAGGCTATCTCTGCACCCTCCCTAGAGACTACAGTGTACCTTGTCACACCGGGAGACATATGAACCCAGCCGTGAGAGACTCCTTTGTCAATGGCCTTCATCTGCTCACACCTTTGTAGTCTCTTAGACACTCTTCAGTTGCCATGTTTAACTCTTGTGCTATCTGTCGACAGTGTGCCTAACACATGCCAGGATCTTCTCCACAGTTTGTGTTCATCATCCCATTCAGTCATCCCAACAGCCCTGGGAAGGAACATCAGCATCAGCGTGGTCTACAGATGAGGAAACTGAGGCCCAGCATAGCTACTTCTTTTGGGAGTAGTGACCTACACTCAATCTTTCCCGTGCTGAGATTAAAGGCATGAATTACCACTCTCTGCCCCTTCTGGATTGACTGTGGGTGGATCTATTCTCCGATATTCCAGACTGGTTTTATTAAATATGCAACATATCACCACATAGTTCTGTAGGGCCAGGCAGTGTATCTCCCGACACCGATACAGTGGGATATGCAGGAAAGTTGTGACACTCCCCTACTCCCGGGTAGCGTAGAACAGGACATGCCAGTGGATTGCCAAAGTATGAAAGAGAAGATCCTGCATCCTCACTGAGGTCCCTGTGCCTCATTGTCTCTCGTGCTCTTAGCGTTGCTTTCCCTCTGTGGTACAGCCACATTCTCGCTGTTTCTAATGAGGCTGGAAAAGTAGGGTTAAGGCCATGTGGTAAAGGGCCTTGAAAAACAACCTGAAGCTTTGTTTTGAAAACTTTAGCCTCCTAGTCAATAATCGCATCAGCTCTTCCCCCAACACTGTTCAGGCAAGCATACAAAGACAGACAAAACCAGTGCAATTGCTAGTCCTGTTCCACCAATCAGGAGCCACCTCGTTTTGATCCACCAATCAGGAGCCGCTCTTGGCCCTTCATGCAAAAATTAAACCAGGGCCCAGGCTGCTGTCTCACTCTGTTATGAAGCCCACTTATAACATTTGTAAACGATCATTCTTTGTGTATGTGGTTCTTTAAAACCTAAAGGAAGAGTGACTCCAGGAGGTGATGGCCACTGAAGCATAGTATGTGTGCAGGTAGGTGACACCAGGAAGCATACTGCTATGCTCTTGTCTTCAAAATGGCCTGAAGAAATGATTGCTGAAAAAGTAAAGAATACCCTCGGTCTAAACAATCGAGTGATACCCCTGGACCGCGTGAGGGAACAAGGGCATCACCTTTCGGAGAATCCCATCAGCACATATAACAGAAGAGCTGGCCTCTGGGAACACTGAACATTTCTCTGATGTGTCACTACTTCAGGCAGTGTGAGGCTTCATTTTCCTCCCTGGAGCTGGTAACACATAGATACGGATATCCACCATGGTAGCTTTCATGGTAAATGAGATTTTTCCAGAAGAGTCAAAGATCAAAGGCAGCGTGAGAGAAGACGGTTGATTTTCTTGTGTGAGTCACAGCTGGGATCACCAAACACAGAGTTCACCAAGTGTTGTGAACAGCGATGACAGTCCCGGAATAAAATTACAGCTTTCTGGTGTGATGTTTAATTAACACTTTTCATCTGATTAAGGGCACTGTCACTATTGGTGACAGTGTGAATTACCCATCACCCAAACATTCTTCCTCTGGAAATTTATCTTAAAGCACTCTTAAATATGTAGGCTAAGACTTGGCTACAGAGATAATCTCCAGACAGCTCTTTAATAGTGCAAACATTCAGAAACAATTTAACACCCCCCCAAAGAGGGTAATTAGCTAAAGATAGTATCATCATTAATAGGCTACCTCTATAGTCCACATTGTCATAAATGGACATACCATACATAGGTATGCACAAGGACTCCTGCATTTAAATATTATTCCCTGGCACAGTATGGGAAGAATCTGGTATTCCCTTTATTAAGATTAGTGAATGATGTTACTAGGATGTTAGATGGGTTTTTTTGCCACACCCCATTATGAACCTGAACTATTTTTTTGATAAAGAAAATATTACTACATACTCAGAGCCATTCACCATAGCACCTACCTGTGTACTGAGGAATTCCTCTAAACTCCCATCCATGCCATCCACACCACCCTGCCACATCCAGACCTTCACCCACACTGCCCCTTATGCTCAGCTGCATCACTATGTGAGCCCATTTGGTGAAGTCCCTAGATTATTTCACTTGCAAACCACATGCTCAGGCTCAACTAAGAGTCCAGCCTCTGTGCACATTCTCTGTAATAGTCATTCCAGATGCTTGCCTGCATCCCTCCACTCCCAGAGTACACCCACACATGCTCTCACGGTGAGTCTGCTCAACACCACCCCTTCTGTCCCAGGCCCAGCAGGGAGTCAACATATAAGCTCCATCAGTGAATCTGCCCCAGATCCCTTGCTAACTAACACTGCCCCTCTACGCTTAGACCAAACCCAGAGACACCTCTGCAGGCTTTTCTGGATACCACTAATTTGGAATCAACTCAGTATCTCCAATCAAAAATTAACACTGAAAACTAAAGGACTGACCTACAAATCTTCATTCTTGTCTGAAATGCACCAAGGAGGAGAAACAGCAAAACTCGCACTCAACAGAGGCAGTTAAATTCTCCTTTCAGACACACAGCAGTGAAGTAAGCCAATACATACATGTCACATCACACAAAACCCAATATGGAAGACCATGACAATATGTCCCTCACCACTACCACCCTCCAAAGTCCCACTACTCTGTAGAGTTGTTGTTCAATGAGAATTAACTAGATGAAGTCCAGAATACAGAATTTAAAAGAAAAATTATAAACATGATTAAAGAATTCAAGAATTTTTAAAATGACATGAACCACTTGAATGAACTTAAAGAAAAAAAGAATAAGTTCCTGGTAAAAAATAGAAGTAAACACAGACATGAGGCTGAATGAAATGGTGAAGACTATATCAGTCACTGTTCTGTTGCTATGATAAAAATACCATGACCCAAAGCAACTTATTTGGGTCTACAATTCTGGAGGGAGAGAGTCCATAATGGCAGAGAAAGCACAGCATCAGGTAGTCAGAGCAAGAAGATAAGAGCAAACACATCTTCAAGCACAAACATGAAACAGAGAGAGCAAAGTGAAGGTGAGAGCCATAGGCTCCAAAGCAGACCCCAGCAGTGCACATCTCCCAGCGAGGCTATACCCTCTCCTCCATAACCTCCCCGGCAAATGAGGCTCCAGAGATGAGTAAGCTGAGTAAGTACAACCATGAGGCTACAGAAAGAAAAACTATAATAACTGAAACACAAAATAGAACTAAGAACACAAACAAAAACAACAACGAAGTGGCAGCAATAAACTCACATTTTCAGACACAACTTTAAACATCAATGGTCTCAACTCTCCAACCAAGAAGCACAGGTCTATTGATTGGACTGAGAAACAAAAATCCATCTTTTTGTCGTCTTCAAGAAATTCATTTGACCTTCCAGGACAAAGACTGCCTTAGACTGAAAAGGTAAGTAAATGGTACCTGGAAATAGTGGGCTTTGCTATCATAATATCTGGCAAAATAAGCTTCAGACCATAAACTACTTAGAAGAAATAAAAAAAAAAAAAAAAAAAAAAAAAAAAAATTTAAAAAAAAAAAAAAAAAAAAAAAAAAAAAAAAAAAAAACTTTTCATTCTGATCAAGGAACCAATTAGCCAAAAGGCCACTGCAATCCAAAACATCAATGCACCAAACTCTGATGCACCAAATTTAATAAAAATCATACATCTGGACTTCAGGACACAGAGTAAAGCTGAATCAGTAATATTAGGTGATTTCAATACTCTTCCCAGTACACAGGTCTTCTGAACAAAAAACAAATGGAGAGACATCAGGATTAAATATCATATATCAAATGGTTCTAACAGATAGCTACAGAACATTCTGTCACCAAAGAGTTCACATTTGACTCAGCAGCCTGAGGAAGGTTTTTTCTAAAATATACCACATATTGGGACACATACACAAAAGTCCCCAAACAGAAAAAGTTATAATGTCATGTATTTTATGTGACCACAATGCAAATAAAAGTTTGAAGTCAACAGCAAAAGGATGACTACAAAGTATGCAAATTCATGGAGATTAAATAACACACTGAAGAAAAAATTGAGATGGACAATTTCTTGAATTCTGAGAAATAAATGAAAATGAAGCATACTAAAACCTAAAGGACATATTAAAAAGAAGTACTGAGAGAGAAATATATATCTCTAAATACCTACATATAAAAATAAGAACAAAGAGAGACAGAGACAGAGAGAGAATGTAATAAGGAAACTCAAGAATTTGGGAAGAAAATACCTAAATTCAAACCCAGCAGATTGGAAGAAATCATCAAAATTATGCCAAAAAAATCAAAATTAATGGGATAGAAACAAATAAAAATACCAAGAATCAGTCTAAGAGCTGGTTCTTTGAAAACATAAACAAGATTGATCCGGGCTGGAGAGATGGCTCAACGGTTGAAGGTACTGACTGTTCTTCTGGAGGAACTGATTTCAATTCCCAGCATCCACATGGCAGCTAACAACTATCTGTGATTCCAAGATCTGACACCCCTACACAGTTATACCTGCAGGCAAAACACCAATTCACATAAAATAAAAACAAATATTTTTTTAAAAACCAACCAAACAAGATTGATCAACCCTGAACTGGATAAACCGGTGAATGACAGAGGAGACCTAAATCAATAAAAATCTCAGGCAAAGATTACAGCAAACATTAATGAATCCAGAATTTCATGAGAATACTTTAAAAAACATATTCTCCATTATGCTGAGTGAAGTCACACAGACCCAGAAAAGCAAGTGCTGCACATTCTCTGCTTGTGCATCATAGGTCCAAATCTTTAATCTGAATATACAATCTGCAGTAACTGCAGAAGCCAGCGAGTGGAAAAGGGCTGTGGTCTGCTGGTGTGCGGAGGAACCCTAAAGCCAGGGGTGATAGGACATGGATACTACGGAGGGGTGGGGGGAGAGTGCAGGAAATTAACTGGGCAGGGAGGAGAGATAAATAACAGGATGTTTGAAAAGCCATAAGGAAACATTTTTGGAGACAGGTTCTTATTGTGTATCCTTGGCCATCCTTGAACTCACAGAGATCACCTGCCTCTGCCTCCCAGGTCTTGGGACAAATGCCACCACCAACCAGGTTCAGCTGGGAAAAAAAAATATTACACCTATATAGACAGATGTATACATATGTGTGTATGTGCCTCTGTGTGTGTGTTATTACACCACAGAGGGTGGTAATATTCCTCTCAAGAGCCACAGACATCTAAAACCCCGATACCAAGCATGGGAAATCTTCCTCCAAGTTGTTGGTTAGGGTTAGTCCAGGAGATATCTAAAACAATACAGGTAAACAATACAGGCTATTGCCATTGTTCCTGGTTGCCCCCCAAAACATGGAGGTAAGATCCTATTGCTGAAGACCCACACACCTCTGTCTTGGGGGAATTGAGATGGAGTTGACAGGGAAGCCTCCTTCCTGAGAACTGGCTCCATCGTATCAGAAGGTCCTATGCAAGATGCCAAGAGAGAGAAGCGATCAATAATCCTGCCCACTGATGAAACCTATAAGCCACAGCTACTAGTGGCCTGGCAAGATAGTGTCAGCGGCACTTGGAAGAATCCAATGGCTGTCTAATTGGACTTAAGGCCTGCTAACTGGAAGGGAACTCGTGTTTGATACGGTAAACCTATCCAGGTACCCATGGCTGAAGAGGTTACAGAACCTACTGTGGCCATTTTTCTAGATCACTATAGGTTCCTAAACACTTCTTTTTATACCCACAGGTAAGTGTAGTACTCTCTCTCCTCAACAAAGAAGCTTCTTTATGTAAAAGATGGGGCTACTGCAGATTTGCAGCTCGTCCAAATGTAGAGAATAAGTGAGTATGGGGTCCTCAGCCCCAGGTGTACCTCTACAACACAAGATACACACCTAAACTTAGCTCTGAGAGCATCATGGAAGGGGGGCAGAACAATTGTAAGAGCTGGGGGAGCAAGATGCTATTTGGGCAACCAAGCAGCTTCCAAATGATGACATGAAGACTTAATGTTAATTATGAGTGCTCGGCCTCATCTTAGGCCTATCTCACTAACTCTTTTAACTTAAATTATCCTCTTTCTTTTCATCTACATTTTGCCTTTGGGCTTTTTCTCTTTCTTTCTGCATGTTCTACTCCATAGGGGCTGGTTGGCAGCTGTGTGGCTCTGGCCCAGGGCATCTCCCTCTCATTCTCTTCTCCTTTATTCCTTCCTTCCTCCCTCCTTCCCTCCCTCCCCCCCCCCCCCCAGATTTCTCCTCTTGCTTCTTCTCTGCCTGTCAACCCCACCTCTCCCCCTCTCTCCTGCCTAGCTTACTGGCCGTTCAGCAACACATCTTTTCATAATTAAACAAATGAAGCATAACTAAATGTAACACACTTTTACATCATTAACAAAGGCAGCAGAAACTAGGGAAGCACACCTTTACACAGTTATAGTAACATTCCATAGCATAAACAAGTGCAACACATCTTTACATAGTTGAATAATCCATAACAATGCTACCAGTGAGATAATGTCTTCTAGACATTACAAGGATGTTGCACCCCAGAAATCTCAGTATAATGCCCAAACAAGACCTGTACAAAGTTAACACCAGTTGAAATGCCTACCTGGACGGGGGGAAATTTCATAAGCCCCTATCCTTAGATGATGGGCTATAGGCAGTAAATGGCTGCTTTGAGCAGAAGAAACAGTTTTTTTTCCAGGACTCTAATATGTCATTATTCTCATTCTCTCTCTCTCTCTCTCTCTCTCTCTCTCTCTCTCTCTCTCTCTCTCTCTCTCTCTCTCTCTCTCTGCGTGTGTGTGTGTGTGTGTGTGTGTGTGTGTGTCTGTAACAATAATTATAGGAGAAGAAGTCACGAATTCAATAGAGTGAGCTGGTGGGAACCAGGGAGAAGTTGGAAGTGGCAATAATGTAAATATTGTTATGTTAAATGCTCAAAAATGAACGTTTTAAACTGAGAAAAACGTTACTAAAGACAGTTCACTAGGCAGGTCATAACAGGAGCGTCCCACTGTCCAAGGACAACATGATCATACCTGTCCCTCTTGTCCCAGCTTCTGACCTTGGCGCAGTGTAGTCTAGCCTCTTCTCTGAGAAAAACTGCTCACCACAAGTGCAAAATGTATCTCTGAAAACTGGGGCCCACAGAGCAGCGATTGAGGAGATGGTCCTCAGCCCTCCTGAAGGACGATGCTGCCGTTTATCCTCCAGTGTAACTTCCCTCCCGCAGAATATTACGTTAAAGGGCTGACTTTCGCTTTTCCTTGGTACTATTCTAGTCTAGTCCTCTGTGCGGAGGTTTTAGTGCAACGGCATGCTACCCCCTGCTGTTCATCTGCATTACTACACCCTGTTGTAAGGGATTGAGGAGGAACAGAGGGTCAAATGTCCGCCCTACTTTACAGAGAAAATAAATACATCTGATGAAGCTGCCAAAAACATACAAATAGCTGTCATATAAGCTATAAAATATTATTCTTTTCTCCTCTAAGAATAAAAATGGTAAATTTTGGTCTGGATAATAGCTAATAACTAGCACAATACTAGGTTCGTGGCACATACTGCATCCTTTGATTCTCCCAGTGTCCTAAAATAGGACATCTACTAGTTTCTTGGAGCTCATATCCAGTTCAAAAGATGAATACGCAAACTATCACATCAGGACAAAGAAAAGTCAACAGCATGTGGTGGGCACGAAGGAGAATGCTGGACTATAGGACCACATGATGATGGCAGGGTCAGCGCTTTGTTGACATTGTATTGGCTGTTGTTGGTAATGTCTGGCTGGATGGGGAAGTGCAAGTTCAAATGACTCTGAGATTCTATCTCACCCCAGTCAGAGTAGCTGCCATCAAGAAAACAAATAACAATAGATGTTGGGGATATGAGGAAAAGAGAGCCCTCATCCACTATTGGAGATACAAATTCTCTGTGGAAGTTAGTGCAGAAATTTCTCAAAAAGTTAAAAATAAACTATCAAGTGATCCAGCTCTTTCCGTGTTAGGCATAGACATAAAGGAATCTATATACCCTACTACAGAGATATCTGCATATACATACACATTTATATATATATATATATATATATATATATATATATATATATATATATATATATACTGCTGCTCTGTTCACAATAGGCAGGAAATGGTATCAGTCCAGATGCCTATGAACTGATTAATGGATAATGAAAATGTGGTGCATGTGCACAATGGAATTTTACTCAGCTGTAAAGAAAACATGAAATTTGCAAGTAAATGAATGGAACTGGTCTCTTCCCTCACTGTAGATACTAGTTTCAAATTTTAAATGTATGTGTTAATTTGGTATGTCTGCAGAAATCAGAAAACTAGAGAGGGCCCAACGGGGGTGTGATAGGCCTTGAGCGGGGAGGGGAAATAATAAGACACACATGATACAAAAGTAGAAGTGGCAGTCCTGGAGGTTAAAGGTTTAAGTTGGTTACCTTAGTTACTTTTCCATTGCTATGATTAAGATGCCACAACCAAGACAATGTATAAACTAAAGCATTTAATTTGAGGCTCACAGTTTCGGAGTCCATAACTATCATGGCAAAGAGCATGGAGGCAGGCAGAGCAGTAGCCAAGAGCTACATCAAGATCCACAAACACAAAGCAGAGAGAGCTAAGTGGGAATGGTTCAGGCTTTTAACATCCCAACATCCTTCTCCAGTGACACAGCTCCTCCAACAGCATGTATTTCTTCATGGAGTCCAAACAGTTCCACCAACTGGGGACCAAGTATATGGTGGGGGGTAAGAGAGTTTAGGTGGAAGATGTATAGGGGTATGATTGAAAAGAGGGTTTTTACTGCAGGGGCTTTTCTTCCCTAGAAACCCAACTCTACACAGAAAAAGAAAAAAGGAAAAAAAAAACCACAAAAAACAGAAAAACACTATAAAAAGTTTTAAAAGAAGGCAGCAAAGGGTAGTTTTCATCTGGTGTCTTTTATTTAAGTTTTTTAAGTTAAGAAAAGCTGGTGACATATTTATACGTTTTTGT
>PVIH01028879.1:0-14497 GCA_004025045.1 Sigmodon hispidus | reverse complement strand
TTAATAAATATGGCTTAATTTTTATATAACATCTTTTAAATAGCATCAAAATATACATGTATTTAATTTTTAGACATTCATGAATTTAAGTTTATCAAAGTTATCTAATCTAGTAGGTTAAAATGTATAATGCTTTAAAATTGATGTATAAATGGAATTATAGAAAAACTCATAACTCTAACTTTGCCTCTAATATTTCCTGCTTTTGACATTGTCATAACATCAACATCATCTATAATTAGTTTGATTACTCATTATCCATTTTTATAATGGGATATGCATATATTACTATTCATGACTCAATAATTAGAAGCTGTAACACTATGCATACCTAAACTTCATAAAGAATTATTTGTACTATTCTTTGCAACTGAAACTGCATATTAAATCATATAACTTAGTTTAAAAGTCATAAACAATTGTAAAATGTATAAGACTAAAAAAATGGTTTTTTTTTAATTATAGGAATTAAGTGTTCAATGATTATCTGGTTACTGTGGACAAATTCTTATATCTTTAGAATTTACACAGTCATTCCTATTATCAACACCTAAAAATTTCTATTAGATAAGGACTCTGAAATAATAACAATATTGACTAAGCATAAACACAACTTGAATCTTTAATCAATATTTATTATTAAATGAATGTGATGCTCTGAGTTCTTTTCCCAAACTGACTGACTAAGCTATGAAGGACATACCTCATAGCTTGCTGTATATTTTTCATAAAGATTATTTTGTAGCCCTTTTCAAAAAGAAAATAAGAAAGAAAAATGTTTTCTTACAATAGAAAACCTTTAAGTGACTTCTCAGTTTATCACTGTCAACATATAAAAATTACTAGTGTTTACACATATCAATAATGAACTTGTTAAGAAATAGATTTTGAAAGAGATGCCATTCATAATAGCTTTTTACCAAAGAATAAACCTTACAAATGAGGTGAAAGAGCTCTAAGAGAAAAACTTGAGGACATTGACAAGTTTAAAGACAGTTGATGTTAGAAAGATCTTGTAAAAGCCTTTATTGGCACACTTAATATAATACTGTGAACATAACTATTACCAAAGAAAATTTGAAGACTCAGTCTTGAGGTTGAGGGGAGAAAACTGGATCTGCCAGGAGTGGAGACTGAACTAAGCAATAGTGGGACAGTGGAAACTTGGGACCGCCTGCCGCCTGCCGCTTGCCTGGGGGGGGGGGATGGGAAGTTGTGGAGAAGAGAGAATAACCTGATGTGTTGGGAGGGGGAAAGGACCTTGAATAAGGATATATAGGATGGAAAGTGTGACTTCTTTGTTCATAATAATAATAAAAAGAAAATTTGAGTATTCAGTGTAACTCTAACAAAAATTTATTGATATTCTCCATATACCTGAAAACATTCTACCTAGTACATGAAAACACAAAATATCATGGATTGTCAAAGTAGTTTAAAATGGAAATAATATGTCCAGCAACATATTTTCTTATATCAAATGTAGCATAGAGACATAGTGACAAAGACAACATGGTGCTTGGACAAAATTTACATGCCAACTAGGAGAATATAATAGAGGACCCAGAAATCCGTAATTTATTGACATCAAATTTTGATAAAAAATTACACTTTTAAAAGTCAATCCACTAAACAAAAGATTTTCTCAAAACTGATTTTTTATATATGTACAAATAATAAGTACATTAGATTTGTATCTCTTACTTTTCACAATAAGTTAAATGATAATCATAAATCTTATCTTAAAACTAGAAACACTAAGCTGCAAAAGAAAAACGTAGGAGGAGTAAGCAATGAAATAATAGAATAGAAGACCATTATCACAATTGAACAGCTCCTATTTTTTTTTTAAAGAGCATCTCCACATCAGGAAAGACTGCCAACAATTTTAACAGATGACATATAGTAAGGGGAGAAAACATTTGCTACAAATAATTGAGGTAAGGTGTTAACACTAGAATTTTGAAAGAACTGCAAACATCAAACTGTATAAAACCAAAACTGCTAGTTCATGAATGTGATAATGATTCAAGCAGACAGTTCTCAAAAGCCAAATGGAAAATATTTTAAAAGTCGGAAACATTACTAGCCATCAAAGAAATATAAATTCAGACTTCATTGATATTCCATTTCACCTCAGTAAACATGATTAACTACCTAACCTGTTGAGAACAATGGGCAATGAATGATAGTGAGGATACTGGAACAATTATCTGTCTATAACAGTGTAACATCAGGTACCCACCGTGGAAATCAATATAGAAGCTTCTCAAAAAGCAAAATTAAAAGTACCATATAACCCAGTAGCACTACTCCTGAGTATATACCCAAAGGACTCTTCACCCTACTACACAGATTCTTCCATTTCTATATCTATCTCTGTTCTTTTTTCAATAATAAGGGTATGGACATGTCTTAAAAAAGAGGAGTAGATAATTATAATATGGTAGGCATGCACAGTAGAATTTTATTGAGATATAAAAGAAAACAGACTTTGCACAAAACAGAATTCTTGGAAATATTAAACTGAAAGAGAGAAAGAAAAGCATTATATGTTTTGTCTCATACTTGGACTCCACCTGCTAAAGGTCAAAAAAAGTATCTAAGTGGAAGATATATGTATTTGGGGTTAAAATAAAGTGAAAGTATTAACAACAAACCCAAAAGTAGACCTATGGAATGAATAATAGCTTTGGGGAAGCTAACATGGAAGACAATAAAACAGCAGATGTAGAGTTAAATGTGTAATACTGAGGGCATAGTGGTAGAGTGGAGAAAAGGATGAGGGAAAGATGAGAGGAGGGATGTGGAAAGGATTAATAGAAATGAGGTAGATGTATAAGTTCCATTAGGAAACCTACTACTTTATAATATCATTGATTTTATTTCTCTTAAATAAAAATGTCTTTTTATATGCTGAGTATATACTACATGATGAGCTGCCGTTATTCATTTTGTGCCATGAAAAGCAGCTATTAGGTATTATTCTTCACAAAATAATCTTTCACTTAACAGCACTTTTTAGTGATATTTAATAGTGAGAAAATGGTAAAATATTTTGTATAAACTGAAATAGGAAAGAATTAATCATCTTTCAGACAGACACAAGGGATTAGAAAGTGTGCCAAAGTATCACACAGAAATATGTGACTAAATATATACAGAAAGCATTAACAGTCTGTGACATTTTCCTAACAGGTAGGTATATCAGACTTAAGTCAGTTAAATTCTTTCAGTTGTTAGCTGTCAAGTTCACTTGTTTTCTGTAAGAACAGGGTTGACCTGGTTATTACATGTGTTTTTCAAATGTATTACTTGAGAATTTTATTTTAAGCTTTCAGTTCTTTAGTTCTTGTCTTCATAAAATCACTATTTTACATGATAAAAATTAAAAATGTATTCTCCCATATTTTTTACTTTTGAAATACATATTTTTTGTTTATTTTGTGAGTTTCCTTTCATAGTTCTTCCTAGAGAATTAAAAAAACAAAATACCTCAGTTTCCCTTGATAAAATAAGATAAGAAAAGTCATAATGATTTGTTTTAAATTAACATTTTTGGCTATTTAACTCATATATATATATTCTCCCAAAATTATTTTTATTAAATGTTTGACATTATAATTGCATATTGTATCCCTTCCTTCTTCTTCTTTCACATACTCCAATATACCTTATTGATCTTTCAAATTCATAACCTTTTAAAATTATTACATGCAATTATGATACCAAAAGACAAAATGGCAAATAGATATATCTAAAAATGTTTACTTCTCTTTCTACTTAGGGAAATGCAAATTAAATTAGATAATTTGAAAATCAAAATAGAAAATTTGACCTTATCCTAGTCAAATTGGCAAAGATCAACAAAAGAATGCTTTAAATTACTTACAATATAGATACTTAATGTAGTGACATTAATTTATATTGTATCTCAGTGTTATGCATTTAATATAGATGTTAAAATATTTATATATGTGTTAATATTAGTAAAGGCTTAGGATTTATCATATTTTTGAATTGAATAATTCATTTTATTTTGTCATTCTTTATTTCATAACACATTTATACAAAGATTTTTAGGTTTCAGGTGCTGTTGTCACAGATAAAATTGTGAATAATATATTGCTGAGCTCTTAAAGAGGTCATAATACAGTAAAAATATCAGTCAATTACAGTCAAGGTAAGTGAAAATATTGTTAAGATATACAAGAAGGATTTCCCTAAGAAAAAGAAAAACAGGCACATACTTGCCTTCCAGGGTATTTACAGGGTTGCTTAATACAAAATGCAATGTAGTAAAGTAATATTACCTCTAATTCATTCTTCTTAGTAAAGTGTGACTTCATGAAGACTACCTACTCTGCCTGAACCTTACTTCCATTTTCTATATTATAGGGTTAATAACAATGCTCAATTGAAGTACTAGATAGATTAGATTTCAAGTAAGTATAAAGTACTTGGAATAGAACTGACATATTTTTGTGCTATGTGTTATCTCATTAGTTCCTTTAACATGTAAGTAAGAATAAAAGAAGCTAGAGACAAACTACACTTTTGTTAATTGCATACTTTTCTGGATATATCCACAGAAATGAATATGCTATGGGAATGGTCTCTCAATTTTAATGGAATAAATTAGTTGAGAAAACCTAAATAAGTGGATACAGGACCTTTAAAGACCTGTAAGAGAATCTTGTCCTTTCACATAGTAAACAACTAACAAATATAAATTTCACAAAAGAACATATTTATACCTTATTTATTTGTTTTAGAATTTATTTTAGCTGAGTCTTATCAATTATCTTGTCTAGTTTCTCATGATTTTCAATATGACAATACAACTTACTTAAAAATATTACTTAGAAAGAAGCTATATAGTGCTTTGCTTTTTCTTTCTTTTACTTGTTTACTTCTTTTACTTTAGTCTTGAGGTCTTGAGGCAAATTTGATGGAGCTTCATTTCAACATAGAAAGTGGCTTTTAAATCTCAACATCCTGATAGATGATATAAAAATTCAGATAATCTACATTAGTGAAAAATATGTGTAATATTCTCTTGTTAGCTTGCTAGAAACAATGGAGAAATCTAAGAATCACAATGTAAAAAACTGAGAGTTTATCTGCAGGTTACTGGTTACTATTTATTTTCACCCTTTTCCATGGGAACTCTTGGAAGGCATAATTTACCTCATTATGTGAGTCAGAAAATTTCCCAAATCTGGGAAAAAGTTTGATATTTGTGCAGCTTGCAAAAAGTTAATATTTCATAATCTGTGGTTTGACATTCAGAATAACTGGCCATTGTATTTGGAAAAGATTCATAAATAACTTTCAGCTCCTTCATATTTATATAAATTTTACCTGAGATCACATTTTTACTCTGATAATCTAATCTATATGTATAGTGCCCTAAAATAATTAAACTATCAGAATTTGTAAAATGTTTTCTTGTTTACTTTGACTGGACAGATTATTTTTATAATTATTTTATATGTTTGACTGTTTTGTGTACATGTATGTTTCTATATCACATGTATGCCTGGTGCTCAGTAAGAACAGAAGGAGTGACATCCCTTGGAGCTAGAATTATAGATGTTTGTGAGTCAGAATACATATAAGTACTATGAACCAAACCTGAGTCCTGTGGAAAAGTAATTAGTGCTGGAACCTCTCATACATATCTCCAGCCCTAGATATGTCATATTTTAAGATAGCCAAAAGAGTGTATCATTAGGATTTGGTCTTTAATGTAGATTTATGTGAAAAGTCTTTCTTAGACATTTCTACCAGTCATTAAACAAAAATCATAGGTATATTTATTATACAACCCTCTACATATCAATATGAAAATCACAACTATTTAAAATATAATAGAATTTTACTCATAGGAAATGTCTTCATGTGTCTTCATAATGTGCTTCTCTATATTAAGATGTACACTTAATAGGTTTGGCTCTAATTCATTTCTTAACTTCATCTGAACAATGAACAAAATACATGTGATACAGAGAAAAAAATTGTTTTGTCTTTAGTATTGTGAGGATCTTTATGGTTTGGAGGTATCAGTATTTAAATATAGTAAAGTAAAATATAGTACAGAATAAAAATATAATTTCTTGTATGATGTACTTACTATGAAATTGATTTATAAATTCTACTTACTCTCAGAGATTTTTTTATAATTATATTTGTGCTTTATGTCTCCATGTGTACACTAAATAAATATTCTTTCACACTGTCTCTCTGTCTCTGACTCTCTGTGTCTGTCTCTCATGCTCTCTATATTGCTCTCTGTGCCTGTATGTGCATGTGTGTGTCTGTGTGCATGTACTATAAACATGGATGTTGACATTCATTGAGGTACATTTTTAGCAACTCAGAAACATACATGATTGACAGAACAAAGCATATGGAAACGAATAAGAATCTAACCCACATTTAGATCTAAGAAAAAAATATTTGCCTGAAGCGAAAATATTAATTAGTTCGTCTACATGCTAGATAAGAGTCTGGAAGACATATCCATCAAAAGGCAGTGGAATAAACAGCAAAATGGAAATTATTTGTAAATTGACAGTAAACTTGGCAAACATTGAAGGGGTAAACAAGTTATTTGGCATGCAAAGCATTTCGAAATCACAGCCTCTGTCAGGAGGCATCTGTGCATAGATTCACTTATTTGACAGAAATTAACATTTTGCTGAAATCTTTGTTGCATGCTAAAGATTTTTCACCCTCTTTAATTATTTTAATTGCTGCTTCAGAATGTTCTACATAAACATTCAAAAGATGTTAAAATCCACAAAGTCTGATCCAATTTTATCAATATAGGGCTACTCCAATCTAGAATTGAATAAAATACCAAGAGGACAGTTAATTATTTGTGTGACTATCCCAAACATAATGATCTAAAATAAAATACAAATATCACATAAAATCCAGGAAGAATTTTTTTTTGTGATAGAAAAGGTAAAGTTTCATTTTAAGGAAAGTAGAATGTTTCACCCAATTTTATTTATTTTACATAAATAAAAATAACTTAAGAGATTAAAAGTATATCAAATAAATACTACTTACCACATGAAAACAGATAATTTAAAGATCCATTAGGAGATAAGATATAATAGGAGAAATCTGAATTCAGTGGTCTTACCTCTGCATTTAGCCTGTTAGAAGTTAACTTCTACAGATCTTCAGTATCCTCATTAGACACATGAGATTTGGTGCAATCTTTTCTAAAGTTTTCTCTCAGCTGTAATGTATAGAACATAAATTACCTCAGCATAAACTTTCAAAATTTCTTACTTCTGACTCTTAATTAAAAATAGACCTTTTTAAACAGTATCTATGGTTTGTCAGAGAAGCATTTATCTGCAAATTTCATAGTTTTTTCTTATATAAAAGAGAATATTTAAGTTATTTTTCTTCCTTTACCCTTTGAAAAATGTACATGTCCAAAGAGATTAATTGACTTAAACCTAAATGTGAAGTTTGTAGTAATTCATTACTGTATCCTATGTTTTTGTTAATTTTTTTACATTAAAATTCTCAATCTGAAACCAGGGTCTGTCACAAATAAACTTTGTGAGTTAAACAAAATGATTCCTTTTTAAATTTCAGGCTATTGTTTCCATTCCATAATTTTGACAAGTTGTAAAATTTCAATTTGCAATACTTGAAATTAAGCAAGTAGGTACATATTTAATGCATAAACCAAGAGACTATTGAAATGCTACATTGTATAAATTCATTCTGGTATATTAAAAAAAAAACGTAATCCAGAATTGAATCAGAAGAAGCACAGAAATGAGTTTAAATATTTCACAGCAACAAACATTTCATTACCAACAATGAAATTCATCATATACTTTTCCACAGGCTTGCTAACTTATATTACAAAAATTATTTGAAACTAAATTATCTTTCTTGTAGCTTGTTTTTTGCTTTTGATTTGTTTATTTGTTTCTCTTCTTCCTTTCCTTCCAATCTTCCCCACCACTTTTCCTTTTTTCTATTCAGAAAAAGGCATGACTTCCATGTATATTGAGAAAATATGGCAAATCAAGTCACAGTAAGACTAAGTGCCTGGACTTGTATTAAGGCTGGGCAAGGCAAACCAGTGTGAGGTATAGAGTTTAAAACACCAGCAAAATTGTCAGAGACAGAACCTACTCCCACTACAGAAGTTCCACAAGAAGTCCAAGATATACAATTGTTGCATATATGCAGAAGGTCTAGGTCAGTTCCATGCAGGCTCTCTGGTCCTAGTTCAGTTCCGGTGCTAGTTCTTCTTGTGATATCCATGACATTTCTGACTCCTACAATCCTTCCTGTTTTTTTTTTTCAGTAGAATTCCCTGAGCTCACTATAATGTTTGCCTGTGGTTTCCTGCATCTGTTTTCATCAATTACTGGGCGAAGCCTCTCTGATGGAAACTGAGTTAGGCACCTGTTGCTGAGTCCTAACAGTTTGTTGGAGAAAGAGGTGAGAAGGTATGAAGTCAATGACACAGATCCTGAGAGTCAGTTGAAAAGCAACATTTATTCAACAATGTGGAATATACCCTCCTTATATACCCTCCTCCCACCACCCCACTGTATCACAATCTGGTGATATTACATGGCTGTCCCTCATTGATTGGGCATGATTAGAAGAAGATCTGACAGTGTCTGTTACAAGGCAGATTCCAAGCATCAGGAACATTGGACAGATGTTGGCTGTTGTTAGGCCCTCACAAAGACTTCAGTTTGGCTCATGAATAAGTACAATATGTACATGCCTTGGCAACTAGTTTGAGCCAATTTTCTTGCCCCTATGGGCCAGCCTGTCTTATTACAGGCACCAATCTGAGTATAGCAGAATATCATTAGGCATCATTACATTGACCTTTTTTCTCCGGTTGTGCTTTGTTCAATCCTAGGTCTGTATTTCAACTTCTGGGTTCTTGTGCTCCAGGCAGTGTCAGTTCAATCTCATGGCATAAATCTGAGGCTGAAGCAGTTACTGGTTGGTAACTTCCACAATATCTTTGCCACCTAACCCCAGCACATCCCATAGGCAAGACAAACTATAGGTCAGAGGTTATGTTAGGTTTGTGTCCCAATCTCCCCACTGGTCACAGTAGGTGGCTAGTTCAGATTATATATCCCCTGTTTCTAGGAGTCTTAGATTCCTAAATCATCCTGTAGGTTCCATGGAGTTTCCCTTGCATCAGGTTTCTACATGGCTGAAAAATGATGTCCTTTCAACTCTTTCAGTACTCTTCCCCCACTTCAATTCACAAGACTCCTCTTATTGCCATACTCACCTGCCTTCAGTTCACTCATGAAATCTATTCTATTTCCCTTCCAAGGGAGATCCAAGTCTTCCCCTTGAGCCTCAATGTTACCTAGCCTCCCTGTGTCTATGAGTTGTAGAATGATTATTTTTTACTTTATAGTACATTCACTTATAAATGAGTACATACCATGTTTATCTTTCTGGCTCTTGGTTGCATTACTCAGAATAAATTTGTGTAGTTCTATCCATTTGACTTCAGATTTTATGGTGTCAACTAAATTATCTTCTCTATTAAAAGACTATTTTTACTTATAAAATAAAAGTTTATAGTGAAGACAGAAACTATATGGAAGAAAGTGGTTCCAGCTTGTTTGATTAAAGCAGTTTAAAGCAAAAGTTAAAACTGGAATTGGCATTTTTGAAATTTTGTTCTTTGCATTGCATGTTATTTCTAATTAACAATTCTTAGAGTCCTTATAATTATCTCTGTATGTTGCACAGAGAAGTTTTTGAGTAAGGCATGAGAATATTTATCTGTGAGTACAAGGACAATTATTGAGATTATATTTAGAAATTATGACAGTTTAATAAATTGGTGATTATAGATTCTCCTACAAGATTCATGACTTTATTATCTCTGGATAATTTATTAGGTTTTCAGAATTAGTTATAATTCCTCTATTTTTGAGTGAGTATTAAGTAAATTACAGAATTATTAGTTACTGCTAAGTTATGTGTTTTTCTACTGCACCCTTAGATATAATGACATGTTGGTAATTGTTGTGAACATAGGCAGCAAAGCTGGGTAGGACTGTTGGTTGATTTTATCCTTTGAAGCTATCATTATGTGTTCTTTTTAACACAAATACTAGTTAGAATGGAGTCTTGATTGATAAATATACAATATAACTCTCATTCCTAAGGTTCATGAATAACTGTGAAAAAGGAGAGACAAATCTGGTGTGCATCAGAGAATCAGGGAATTTTCTCTGCAACTGTGTCTCCTAGAAATGTAAGAAACTACATTCAGAAACATTCACCAATGTAACTATGTAAACATGAGCTGAATAAGAACATAAATAGACATACCAGGGTGAACAGGAGAAAGACCAAAGGCCTCATCCCTACACAAAGAACTACAGGCAACTAAGGAATGCTGAGAGTGGGACAAATAGTTTTTCTTAGGGAAGGGGAACACCATAGGTTATACAATAACAAATGGTCACCCTGAAAACAAATATATCTGTGAAACAACATAAAGACTGATAAGGCAGTATTTATATATTAGAAATATATATTCACACCATCTAACAAAAATTAGGGAAAAATGCTGTGAATCTAAAAGGAGGAGTACATCACAGTAATGATCCGCTGTGAGATATGTTTTAAATGATGTGTATTTCGTGAGAATCACTTACTGAACAGGGGAGGTTTTAAGAAGAGGTGAAAGGGTCAGGTTGCAGCGCGCAGGAGCTTTCCCAACCGAAAACTCCTGCCCACACGCCACACATCTGGAACTTTCACCACGGGTCCAGAAACCACGTGAGAGGTCCCAGCACCGCGAGAGAGCCCACCAGCTTCCTGTATCCCGTCCTCTATCTGGGCGCTCTATTTCCTATACTTTTTCCTGTTGACCATGCCCCTCTCCATTCCAGCACTCAATTCACCTGAGTAGATTCTGATTTCCTGCTACATCTCCTCCTTTTGTCTAAATAAGAAGGTTCTAAACTAAGTATAAAGCTACATATATAGGGATCATCATAAGGCGGTGTCTGGGGAAGAGAAAGGTACTAACATAAGTGAGGTCAAACTACCACTAGCAGATAATAAATACAAGGTGCAATTTAATGTGTAGAATGTTGATATGAGGAGATGCAGAGGGATTGATTCAAAGCTGTTTATCTTGAACAATAAAGTTCTAAAACCTGAGTGTCTTTGTTGAGATGTGAAGTAATAACAACCTCAACTATCAAGTCTTCAACACCGTCAAGACCTGAGAAGGAAAATATATACCTGAAGTTGGAAGCATGACAAAGTAACTTCCAAAATTTAGGAGAAGACAACAACAGTTAACTACCTGGACAGTCATCCACCACTTCTCTGTACAACAGGAGCATCTATCCTTGTGGCTACTGGCCTATGATATCTGACAAGTCTCCACAGAAGCAGGGTATTTTTCGGTAGGACTGTCTTATCCTATCTAGGCAGGCTTCAGCAGTCTCTGTCCTTCATCCTGCTAGTCCATATCGGACAGAGAGCATACTGACAACAGTTAGGGCAAGTGCTGTCCTATGCCCCTCAGGCCATTATTTGCCAAACAAGACAATCTCTTTGCAAGATGTCTATGATGCTCAACACCACCTTGAGAAAGGAATGGTGATGTCAGGAGTTGTCATGTGTCTCAAGGCCAAATTTGAGATAACAAAATCTTGAATGCCATATTCTCTCGGTCTGTGAAGTGGTTGAAGACACCTATCTATTGGGTGTATTCTAATATGTTTTCAAAAAGCCTGAGTATCCTGAGTGTTAGGTGGCAAATCTGAGTAATCATAATCTACAATCCCAATCAACCAAGAAAGTGAAGCTAACATTGTAAAAATAGGCATTCCAAAAATGAGTGTATAGCTCCTCCAAATAATTTCAAGTATAACAATCTTATGAATATTGACCAAAATACACATTTTGTATCAAATGACAACAATATCCTAACTATATATCATTATATATAAAAATATATCTAAACAGAGTTATAAAACAACTTGTGTATATATTACAACAAATGTTATGACTAGCATAAATAATTAGAGGTAGAAATTGCATTATGGAAATGGCAATGTACTTAATACACATTGATGTGCAAAATATTTTAAACAGAGGTAGACACGTGCAAATTAAGGCAATTATACATTCAACTTTGTATCAAAGTATATATTATCCCAATCAAACATATAGATTGATTTCCCATTTGTATCAATATACAAACATTTGTACCATGGCGATTCATTTTTCATTCATCCTTTGGTTAATAGTTGTTTGCAAGTATAATGATCTCCTATCTATTCCCTTTTCCTTCTTTCTGTCTCTCTCTCTCTTTTTTTTTTTAAATTTCTACATCTATAATATCATTCTATCCTCTACCCAATATTAACTTATAACCATTCTATCAAAATGATAATTGACCATAACCCTCCCTAGAATGACCAACTTATTGGGAAAGGGACGTAGTTCTTTCATTAAGTTGCTTCATGCTGACCTGTGGGCAACGATATCTCTGTGGGGCCCTGTAAACTAAACAATGGTTAAGTCCTGATGCAGTAACTGTAAACATATATATAACCATTCCATAAGCGTATATAGCCATTCTGATCGTACTGAGTGAGTCCATCTGAAATTCTTGTTAAAGATATGATATGAAACTATCTTACAACTGTCCTGATTGGTCTATACCTCAAAAATGATCACTGAGTAACATACATCAGGTTCCTTCTTTCTCTGTCTCAAGGCTCTTTCTTTTTCTTTCTTCTTTCTTTCTCTCTTTTTTTTTTCTTTTCGATGGGGGTCCCATCTTCCTTCTGGATGCCTTGGAGAATGCTGGTAGGAGAAACTGTTTTTTATAGTGGGGAATCCAATGAATTCTATTAACTGAAGATATTGAACCATCAGAAAGAATTGTGTGCAGACAAAATTTTTAGAATAAGAGAGTAAGAAATGTAGAAAGAAGTAAGATTTAAGATTTAAAACAAAAGTGAGATAATATTTGTCCCTATATATTTCATCTATTTTCTGTCTCACCTCAGGTGGATTTTCTGATGTGAGAAAGCCACTTGTTCCACCTCCAAAGCCAGCCTTTTTTTTTTTAACCAAACCAGGACCTCCTTTATATATATAAATACATAAACATTAGATATAGATATACAGTTGTGAGAATAGAGAAATTACCCTTAGTGCCTGTCAGTGTCAGGTGTCCTTGTAATCCACTCTAGTCCTTTTAACGTTTCAAAAGTCTGAGCATTCAGCATCCTTTTAGCTTTGTGAAGAGGGTTGTATCCATTCTTCTGTAAAAACAAAATTAAGACCCTGCCCCACCTTAGTTAAGTGAATGTTCCTTACCACATATCCAATTGTCTTATTGGCAGACGAGCCATTACTCCTTCTCCTCAGGAGGGTTCTCCTTTTCGATTCGGTTCTTTATCAATCTTGTTGGTACCCATATTTTCTTTTTTCCCTGTGGAAACAAAAGCAAAACCCCTACCCCAACGAAGCACATGCCCTGGCTTCCATTCTGAATTTAGTACATCCTTGAAATAAACAGGTTGATTCAACTCAGAAGTCCTTTCTATTACCCAGTGTTTCTCTGCAGTTGAAGTACCCTTTTCATCAGCATTAAGAAAGTTTAATGTCAACAAGGCACTATGTAATCTCTCCCTGGGTTGTTTCATACCACCTTTCTGATTATGAAGCATCTCTTCCAAGCTGTGATGGGATCTTTCCACAACTGCTTGTTCAGTGTGATTGTGTGGTATCCCAGTAAGGTGCTTTATCTCATAATATCCAAAAATCTGCTTCATTTTCTGGGAAACATATGCTGAAGCATTGTCAGTCTTAATTTGATCAGGAATTCCCAATATGGCCATGGCTTCCAGAAGATGAGTGAGTACAGCATTAGCATTTTCAGTACTCAGGGCAGTAGCCCACTGCATTCCTGAGTAGGTATCAATGGTATGATGAACCTATTTCATCTTACCAAATTCTGGGAAGTGAAACACATCCATCTGCCAAATCTCATTGTTCCTTGTATCCTTAGGATTACTCCCAGTGGGTAATGATGGTTGATTGCAAAGGGAACACTTGTCACACTTTCGTAAAATTTTCTTGGCTTGATGCCAAGTGATGGGAAAATTCTTCTTTAATCTCTTGCTATTGACATGATGCTTCTTGTGAAACTCTGAGGCTTCTACCACATTTCTTATTAATAATTGATCAATCTCGTCATTACCTTATGCTAAAGGGCCAGGGAGGCCTGAATGAGCCCTGATATGTGTTATATACATAGGATGTGTTCTATTTCTGATGATATCCTGTAGCTGTACAAACAAAAAGGTTAATTCTGTATCATCAGGAATGAAGTCAGCAGTTTCAATATGAAATACAACTCCTTCTGCATAATGAGAGTCAGTTATCAGGTTAAGAGGTCCAGGAAAATCCAATAACACCA
>PVIH01028878.1:0-14498 GCA_004025045.1 Sigmodon hispidus | reverse complement strand
TGGTACGAATGTTTGTATATTGACACAAACGGGAAATTAATCTATATGTCTGATTGGGATAATGTATATTGATGCAAAGTTGAATGTATAATTGCCCTATTTTGCACATGTCTACCTCTGTCTAAAACATTTTGCACATTGATGTGTATTAAGTGCATTGTCATTTCCATAATGCAATTTCTACCTCTAATTATTTATGGTAGTCATAACATTTATTGTACTATATACAAGTTGTTTTATATAAATATGTTTAGATATATTTTTATATATATAATGATATATAATTAGGATATTGTCATTTGATAAGAAATGTGTATTTTGGTCAATTTTTCTAAGATTGTTATACTTGAAATTATTTGTAGGAGCTGTACACTCATTTCGGAATGCCTATTTTTACAATGTTAGCCTCACTTTCTTGGTTGATTGGGATTGCAGATTATGGTTACTCAGATTTATCACCTAAAAGTCAGAATACTCAGCTTTTTTGGAAACATGTTAGAATACACCCAATAGATAGGTGTCTTCAACCACTTCATAGACCAAGAGAATATGGCATTCAAGATTTTGTTATCTCAAATTTGGCCTTGAGAGACATGACAACTCTTGGCATCACCATTCCTTTCTCAAGGTGGTGTTGAGCATCACAGACATCTTGCAAAGAGATTGTTTAGTTTGGCGAATAATGGCCTGAGGGGCAAAGGACTACACTTGCGCCCACTGCTGTCAGCGTGCTCACTGTCCAAAATGGACCTGCAGGATGAAGGATAGAGACTGCCGAAGCCTGCCTAGACAGGATAAAACGGTCCTACCAAAAAATACCCTGCTTCTATGGGAACTTGTCAGATATCCTAGGCCAGTAGCCACAAGGATGGATGCCCCCGCTATACAGAGAAGTGGTGAATGACTGTCCAGGTAGTTAACTGACGTTGTCTTCTCCTAAATTCTGGAAGTTACTTCATGATTCCAACTTTAGATATATATTTTCCTTCTCAGGTCTTGATGGTGTTGAAGATTAGATAGTTGAGGTTGTTATTACTTCACATTTCAGCAAAGACACTCAAGTGTTAGAACTCTATTGTTTAAGATAAACACCCTTAAAGCAATCCCTGTGCATTTTCTCATATCAACATTTTAGATATTAAATTGTACTTTGTAGTTGTTGTTTGTTAGCAGTAGTTTGACCTCACTTATGTTAGTACCTTTCTCTTTCCCAGACACTGTCTTATGATGATCCCTATAGTATGTAGTTTTATTCCAAGTTTAGAACCTTCCTATTTAGACAAAACGGGGAGATGTAGCGGGAAATCAGGAACTATATATGTGAACAATCGCGTCATAGGACTGGAGACGAATGGGGCGTGGTTAACTGAAAAGGATTCCGGAAGTAGACCTTCAAGGGAGGGGACCAGGACAGGAAGTCGTCATTCTCTCATGAGAGTTCCCCGACTGAGTGCGCAGTTCGCTCCAGCTGCCCGGGAGTTCGGACGTACGGCGTGGGGATGAAGAATCTTCCTTAGAAAGGCTCCAGCGTGCTGCAATCTCATCTTGTCATCTTCTCCTAAAACCGGCTCTGTTTTGTAAGCTATTTTCACCAAATAAACCCTGTTTAAAACATATCTCAGGGCGGGTTTTTACCGCGATAGGGATATCTTGTGAGTTCTTGGAGGTTTCCTGAGCACCCTGTTTCTTATCACCTTTACATTGACTTCACCTATTAAGATCTCCATCTCTTTTTTTCTTTCTCTTTTTTTTGTTCCTCTCACTCAATCATCTTCTCTCATGATTTGTTCCCACCTCTTCTTGGTTGCAACATTTCATGCTCCCAATTAGTTATGGAGATCTTCTTTATTTTCTCTTCCTAGGGGAATTTCTGGATGTCTTTCTTAAGTTTCTTTTTATACCAAGCTGCTCAGATGTTGTGGTTTGCATATTGGATGATTTTACTATTTCTCTAAAGTCCATTTATGAGTGAGCACATTTCATGTCTATCTTTCTGGGCTTGTGATACCTCACTTTGGAGAATATTTGCCAAATCTATCCATTTACCTGCAAATTTTAGGATGTTATTTATTTTTACTGTTGAGAAGTACTCCATAGTATAGATGAAGAACAGTTTGTTAATCCAGGCTTCAGTTGAGGGTCATCTAGGTGGTATCCAGGTTCTTCCTATTACAAATAATGCTGCTATAAACATAGTTGAGCAAATGCCTTTGGAGTATGAATGTGCATCCTTTGGGTATACACCCAGAAGTGATATTGCTATTTGATTGGAGAGATTGATTCTCAGTTTTCTGAGTAACCGCCATACTGCTTTTCAAAGTGGCTGAACAAGTTTACACTCCTAACAATTGAAGAGTGTTCCCCTTGATCTGCATCCTCTCCAGCATAATCTATCATCTGTGTTTTTGATCTTAGCCATTCTGACAAGTGTAAAGTGGTATCCCAATGTTATTTTTATTTGCATTTCTCTGATGGCTAAAGATGTTGAGCACTTTTTCATGTGCCTTTCAGGCATTTTTAATTTTTCTGCTGAGAATTCTCATTTTAGTTCTGAACTCCATTTTTTATTTAAGTTATTAAGGGTTTTGGGCTCTAGTTTCTTGAGTTCTCTATGTATTTTAGAGATCAGTCCTCTGTCACTTGTAGTTTTGGTAAAAATTTTTTTTGCCATTCTGTAGGCTGTCATTCTTTCTTATTGACTCTGTTCTTGGACTTACAGAAGCTTCTCAGTTTCAGAAGGTCCCACTTATTGATGGTTCTTCTTAGTGTCTGTTTTAGCGGGGTTTATGTTGAGGTCTTTGATCCACTTGGATCTGAATTTTGTGCAGGGTGCTAGGTTTGGATCTATTTGCATTTTTCTATACACTACCATCCAGTTATGTCAACACAATTTGTTGAAGATACTATCTTTCTTCCAAATATATTTTTGGTCTCTTGTCCAAAATCAGATGTTCATAGGTGTGTAGGTGAATGTCTGGGTCTTCAGTTTGACTACATTGATCCACAAGTCTGTTTTTATGACAGAATCAAGCTGTTTTTGTTACTGTACATCAATAGTATAATTTGAAATTCGAGATGGCGATGCCTCCTGAAGGTTCTTTTGTTGAGCAAAATTGTTTTGGCAATCCTAGCTTTCTTGTTATTCCAAATAAAATTGAATATTCTTCTTTCAAAGTCTGTAATTTGTGTTGGAATTTTGATGGGCAGTGCATTGAATCGGTAGATTGCCTTTGGTAAGATTGACATTTTCACTGTGACATTTCCCACCTATCTAGAAGCATGGGAGATCTTTCCATTTTCTTATATCCTCTTCAATTTCATTCTTCAGAGATTTAAAATTTTTGTCAAACAGATCTGATACTCCTTTGGTTAAAGTTACACCAAGATATTTAATGCTATTTGCAGATATTATAAAAGGTGATGTTTCCCTTATTTCTTTTTCAGCCCTTTTATCTTTAGTGTATAGGAGGGCTACTAATTTCTTTAAGTTAATCTTGTATCCTGCTACATTACTGAATGTGTTTATCAGCTGTAGAAGTTCCCTGGTAGAATTTTGTGGGTCACTTATGTATATAATCATATCATTTGCAAATAGAGATAGTTTGACTTTTTTTTAGAATTGATTTTTTAAATTTTATTATTTGGTGATTTTACATCATGCACCCCATTAAACTGACATATCAGTCCTCTCAGACTTATACCCACACTTAATGATCTCTCCATTTACAATAAAACACACACATGCTGCTCATTTAATTATTGCAGTATAATTAAACTTCCGGTGGCCAGCCCCTTAAAGAAAACAAGTCCTTCTTCACCCACACCCCTGCCAGAGGCCATCAATGCAGAAGTGGAGCATTGTGTCATTTAGCTATGTTCTAGCCTTGAGCTCTTGTACAAAATGGCATTTGTTTTTGTTGTAAGTCCACTAATGAGTGAACATACCCCTTCCTTCTCTTCCTGGGATCCATCCCAGATCTCCATATCCATCGATTTGGCTGCAAATTTTAAAGTATTTTTTCTTACTGGTGAGTAGTACTCCATTGTGTAGATGTACCACAGTTTGTTAATCCATTCTTCAGTTGAGGGGCATCTAGGTTCTTTGCAGATTCTTGCTGTTACAAATAATGCTGCTATGAACATAGTTGAACTAATGCCTATGAAGTGTGAATGTGCATCTTTAGGGTTTATGCCCAGTAGTGGTTTTGCTGGATCATTGTGGAGATTAATTCCCAGTTTTCTGAGAAACCGTCATATTGCATTCCAGAGTGGCTGAACAAGTTTACACTCCCACCAACAATGGAAGAGTGTTCCCCTTGCTCTGCATCCTCTCCAGCATAGGCTATCATCTGTGTTTTTAATCTTAGCCATTCTGACAGGTGTAAGGTGATATCTCAAAGTTGTTTTTATTTGCATTTCTCTGATGGTTAAAAATGTTGAGCACTTTTTCAAGTGCCTTTCAGCCATTTGTATTTTTCTGCTGAGAATTCCCCTTTTAGTTCTGAATTCCATTTGTTTGTGCTCTAGTTTCTTGAGTTCTCTATATATTTTCCAGATCAATACTCTGTCACTTGTAGGATTGGTAAAATATTTTCCCATTCTATAGGCTGTCATTTTGTTTTATTTATGGTGTCCTTGGACTTACAGAAGCTTCTCAGTTTCAGGAGATCCCACTTATTGATTGTTGTTCTTAGTGTCTATGCTACTGGTGTTATATTTCAGAATTGGTCACCTGTGTTAATGTATTGGAGGATATTTTACACTTTTGTATCTATCAAGTTCAGTGTAGTTGGGTTCATGTCGAGGTCTTTGATACACTTGGATTTGAGTTTTGTTTACATATAAACAAACTGAAAAGCCCACCAAATAGATTAGACCCCCCCAAAAATCTATTCACCACATAATAAGTCTCAAATAATACAGAAGAAAGAAAACTATTAGGAGCTGCAAAGGAAAAGGACCAATTTATGTATAAAGGCAAATCCATCAGAAGAACACCGGATAATTTCTTGGAAACAATGAAAACAAGAAGGTCCTAGTCAAAGGTTATACAGACACTAAAAGAGCATGGCTGCCAACTCAGACTACTATACCCATAAAAACTGTCAATCACTATAGGTGGAGTAAGAAAGATTTTTCATGACAAAGAAGGTTGAAACAATACCTATCCATAAATCCAGCACTACGGAAAGCACTATAGAGAAAACTCCAACCTAACACACCCACATTCACCCACGTAACCACAAACAATTGATAATCCCATGGAAAATAGCCCAAAGAAAGGAAATACAAACAATACCACCAAAAATAACAGGAAATATCAATCAATGGCCACTAATTTCCCTTAATATCAATGGACTCAATTCATGTATAAAAAGACACACACTAACAATGGATACAAAAACTAATGCCAATCTTTTACTACACACAAAAAACACACATCAACTCCAAAGAAAAACACAGGCTCAGAGTGAAGGATTGGGAAAAGATTTTCTTTCTTTCTTTTTTTTAGGTGCAGAATTCAAATCTTTTACTCTAAGGCATTTAAAGCTGTGATGGTGTCTAGAAAGGATGGGGTAAGGCATTTAGATTCAGAATTTACCTTAGGCTGAGTCACTATATGTAGTGGGATTCAGGCATTATTTAGGGAAGCTTCAGTAGCTTCTGAGAATTAGGAACCTGACTGGGCATGGCCAGAATCAATTGAGACCTGGGAATACTGACTTCCCTTCCAGTTTTGTGTCTGCCTTCTTGAAGAGCAGATCACCAACCAGGTGTGCAACAGTTCCATCTCCAAGAGTTGTCCTAAGGTTCCATTTGTTTTTTTTTTTATTGTGTACTTAAGAAATTTATTTTTTTTTGTTTTTTGTTTTCATTTATTTATTTTTTGAATTTCTTTTTTTAATTTTGTATTTATCAAGAAAAACAGTAAATTGAATTTCAAATGCTGATAAGTTAACAATAACTATAAAGAAAATAAAAATCATAAGCATGACTTCTCAAGGGTGATAATACAAATAATTTGCTACACATAAAATTACTTTGTGTTCAGCTTTCCCTCTGGATTTTTTTTCCTATCCCTGTATATCCCCATTCAAGGTCCCTTCCCCCTCCCACCACATCAGGTCATTTTTTTTCTCTCCGCAACTCCGCATCACCTCTCTGGGCAGGCTGCAGATAGTCCCAGGTTCCACTGATCCAATAAAGCTTAGTTCAGTCTCCACTCCTGGCATATCCAGTTTTATCCCCCCTCTCTCAAGAGTGAGACAGGTGTTCCTATAGGTGCAGTGGGATCCTGAGGGTCAGTCCAGGGTGTTTCTGACCCCAAGCTCTTTAGTGGTTGTAGTTTGCAGCTTAGGCATGCTTGGCTTTTTTCTTGTTAGTTTGTTTAGAGACCAGTAATGAGTGAGTACATCCCCTGCTTATCTTCCTGGGTTTGTGATACCTCGCTCAGGAGGATATTCTCCAAATCCATCCATTTGCCTGCAAATTTTAGGATATCATTTTTTCTTACTGCTGAGTAGTATTCCATTTTGTAGATATACCACAGTTTGTTAATCCATTCTTCAGTTGAGAGATGGCTAAAGATGATGAGTATTTTTTCAGGTGCCTTTCAGCCATTCATACTTTCTCTGCTGAGAATTCCCTTTTTAGATCTGAACCTCATTTTTTGATAGGATTATTCAAGGTTTTGGGCTCTAGATTCTTGAGCTCTTTATATATCTTAGAGATCATTCCTCTATCACTTGTAGGGTTGGTGAAAATCTTTTCCCATTCTGTAGGCTGTTGTTTTGTCCTATTGACAGTGTCCTTGGCTTTGCAGAAGCTTCCTAGCTTCAGGAGATCCCACTTATTGATTGTTGGTCTTTGTGTCTGTGCCACTGGTGGTATATTTAGGAAGTGGTCTCCTCTGACAACTCCTAGAAGTGTATTTCCCACTTTCTTTTCTATCAAGTTCAAAGTGGCTGGGTTTAAGTTGAGGTCTTTGATCCACTTGGATTTGAGTTTTGTGCAGGGTGAACCTCTCAGTTCTATTTGCATTTTTCTACACACTTCCATCCAGTTATGCCAACACCATTTGTTAAATATACTATCTTTTTTCCATTGAATGTTTTGGGCCTCTTTGTCAAAGATCAGGTGTTCATAGGTTTTTGGGTTAATGTCTGGATCCTCAATTCTATTTCATTGATCCACAATTCTGTTCTTATGCCAGTACCAGGCTGTTTTTATTACTGTAGCTCTATAGTATAACTTGAAGTCAGGGATGGTGATACCTCCTTAGGTTCTTTTGTTGAGTAAAATTGTTTTGGCAATCCTGGCTTTCCTGTTATTCCAAATGAAATTGAGTATTGTTCTTTCAAGGTCCAAAAATATTGTGTTGTGATTTTGATGGGCAGTGCATTGAATTTGTAGACTGCCTTTGGTAGAATTGTCATTTTTGCTATGTTGATCCTACCTATCCAGGAACTTGGGAGAGCTTTCCATTTTCTGATATCCTCTTCAATTTCTTTCTTCAGTGATTTAAAATTTTTGTCAAATAGGTCTGTTAGTTCTTTGGTTATAGTTACTCCAAGGTATTCAATACTATTTGCAGCTATTATAAAGGGTAATGTTTCCCTTATTTCTTTTTCAGCTCCTCTATCTTTAGTGTATAGAAGGGCTACTGATTTCTTTGAGTTAATCTTGTATCCTGCTACATTGCTGAAGGTGTTTATCAGCTGTAGCAGTTCCTTGGAAGAGTTTTGTGGGTCACTTATGTATACAATCATATCATCTACAAATAGAGATAGTTTCACTTCTTCTTTTCCAATTTGTATCTCCTTAATCTCTTTTCGTTCCCTTATTGCTTTAGCTAAAACTTCAAGAACTATATTGAATACAAATGTGAGAGAGGACATCCTTGTCTAGTTCCTGATTTCAGTGGGATTGCTTTGAGTTTTTCTCTATTAAGTTTGATACTGGCTGTTGGCTTCTTGCTAATTGCCTTTATAATATTTAGGTATTCTCCCTTTATTCCTGATCTCTCCAGGGCTTTAATCATAAAGGAGTGTTGGATTTTATCAAAGGCTATTTCAGCATCTAAGGATATGATCATGTGGTTTTGTTCCTTTAATTTGTTTATATGATGGATAACATTTACAGTTTTTCATATGTTAAACCAACCCTGCATTTCTGTGATGAAGCCTATTTGGTCGTGGTGGATGATGTCTTTTATACTTTGTTGTATATGGTTTCCCAAAATTTTGTTGAGAATTTTCACATCAATATTCATGAGGAAATTGGTCTGTAATTCTCCTTCTTTGTTGTGTCTTTGAGTGGCTTGGGTATTAGGGTAATTGTGGCCTCATAAAAAGAATTTTACAATATTCCTTCAGTTTCTACTGTGTGAAATAGTTTGAGGAGTAGCGGTAGTAATTCTTCTTTGAATGTCTGGTAGAATTCGGCACTGAAACCATCTGGACCAGGGCTTTTATTTTTGAGGAGGTTTTTAATGACAGCTTCAATTTCCTTAAGGGTTATAGGCCTGTTTAGGTAATTAATCTGATCTTCATTTAATTTTGGTAGGTGGCACCTGTCCAGAAAGCTGTCTATTTCTTCTAGGTTTTCCATTTTTGTGGAATACAGATTTTCAAAATATGATCTGATAATTCTCTGGATTTCCTGGGGTACTGTTGTTATGTCCCCCTTTTCATTTCTGATTTTATTGATTTGAACACTCTCTCTCTGTTTTTTGATTAGTTTGGCTAAGGCCTCATCTATCTTGTTAACTTTCTCAAAGAACCAACTCTTAGATTCATTGATTCTTTGAATTGTTCTTTTTGTGTCAATTGTATTGATTTCAGCTCTAAGTTTGATTATTTTCTGCCATCTACTCCTGCTAGGTGAGTTTGCTTCTAATTGTTCTAAGGCTTTCAGCTGAGCTGTTAGGTCTCCAGTGTGGGATTACTCTAAGTTTTTCATATAGGCATCTAGCGCTATGAATTTTCCTCTTAAGACTGCTTTCATTGTGTCCCACAAGTGTGGATATGTTGTGGATTCATTTTCATTAAATTCTAGGAAGACTTTGATTTCTTTCTTAATTTTTTCATTGACCCAGAGATGGTTCAGCTGAGTGATATTTAGTTTCCATGAGTTGGTAGGCTTTCTTTGGGTTTTGATGTTGTTGAACTCTAACTTTAGGCCCCGGTAGTCTGATATGTTAGAAGGGATTGTTTCCATTTTTTTGTATCTGTTGATATTTTCTTTATGACCAGTTATGTGGTCAATTTCGGAGAAAGTTCCATGAGGAGCTGAGAAATATGTATATTTCTTTGCATTTAGGTGGAATGTTCTGTAGATATCTATTAAATCCATTTGCATCAAAACCTCTTTTAGACTCCTTATTTCTCTGTTTATTTTCTGTCTGGTTGACCTATCCAGGGTTGAAAGTGGGGTATTGAAGTCTCCCACTATTAGGGTGTAAGAATTGATGTGAGATTCGAGCTTTAGCAGTGTTTCTTTTACATAAGTAGGTGCCCTTATGTTAGGGGCATAAATATTCAAGATTCAAATTTCCTCTTGACCAATTTTTCCTGTAATGAATAAGTAATGACCATCTTGGTCCCTTTTTATTTTATTTTATTTTATTTTAAGCTTTTAGCTTAAAGTCTACTTTGTTAGATATTAGGATTGCAACCCTCACTTGTTTCTTAGGACCATTTGACTGGAAAATCTTTTCCCAACCCTTTATTCTAAGCCTGTTTCTGTCTTTGTGGTTGAGGTGTGTTTCTTGAAAGCAACAGAAGGATGGCTTCTGTTGTTGTATCCATCTTGTTAGTGTGTGTGTGTGACGTTTTATAGGTGATTTGAGTCCATTGATAATAAGGGAAATTAGTGACCATTGATTGATATTTCCTGCCATTTTTGGTTGTAACTTATTTATATTTTCTTTCTCTGGAGTATTCTTCTGTGGAATTATTGATTGTTTGTGATTTCATGGGTGTATCTGAGGTCCTTAGGTTGGAGTTTTCCCTCCAATACCCTCTGTAGTGCTGGATTGGTAGATAGATATTCTTTCAGTCTGACTTTGTCATGAAATATCTTGTTTACTCCATCTATGGTGATTGATAATTTTGCAGGGTATAGTATTTTAGTTTGGCAGCCATGCTCTTTTAGCATCTGTATAACCTCTGACCAAGCCCTTCTAGCTTTCATCATTTCCATTGAATAGTTATACGTTATTCTGATGGGTCTGCCTTTATATGTAAGTTGGCCCTTTTCTTTTGCAGCTCTTAAAATTTTTTCTTTGTTCTGCATGTTTTGTGGGTTGATTATAATGTGGCGCGCTGACTTTTTTTGGGGGCCATATCTATTTGGTGTTCTGTAAGCTTCTTGTATCTTTATAGGCATTTCCTTCTTCAGGTTAGGGAAGTTTTCTTCTATGATTTTTTTTTAAAGATTTATTTATTTATTATGCATACAGTTTTACAGAAGAGGGCACCAGACCTCATCATAGATGGTTGTGAGCCACCATGTGGTTGCTGGGAATTGAACTCAGGTCCTCTGGAAGAACAGTCAGTGCTCTTAACCTCTGAGCCATCTCTCCAGCCCCTTCTTCTATGATTTTATTGAAAACATTATCTGTGCCTTTGAGCTGGTATTCTTCTCCTTCTTCTATTCCTATTATTCTCAAATCATGGTGTCCCAAATTTCTTGAACGTTTTGTGTTATGCCTTTTTTAGTTTTACTATTTTCTTTGACTGATATATCTATTTGAGTTACTGAATCTTCCACTTCAGAGATTCTATCTTCCATCTCTTGAACTCTGTTCGTTTTGCTTGTATCTGTGGTTCCAGCTTTTTTCTTCAGATTTTCTATTTCCATCTTTGCTTCATTTTTTGCCTTTTTTATTGCTTCTATTTCTGCTTTTAGTTCCTGGCATGTTTCTTTCATGGATTTGTTCATCTCTACCAATTTTTTGTTTGTATTTTCTTCTATTCCTTTAAGGCTATTTTTTCATATCTTCTTTGAGAGCTTCGATGATCATCAAAAAGGAATTTTTGGTGTTGCTTCCTTTTGTTTCCTCTTCATTGCTCAGTTCAGGTCTTGTATTTGTAGGATCGCCACTTTCTTCTGGAGTCACCTTGTTGTCCTTTATATTTTTGCACTGGCATTTTCCCATGGCTTTAGTGGTTCACGATTAGGTGGCTCCTGGTCATTTGTGTTACTCGGCCGTGTGTGCCTCCTGTCACCTGTGAGGAACAGGTCTGCTCAATCACTACTTCTGCACTGTGCAGGTGACTGAATTTCAAGCCTTCAATCTTTCTCTGTTTTACCAATTAGAGGCAGGGTGGCTACTGTGCAAACTCCCTCAGCAGCAGTTGAGGGGGCTGTGACAGTCAGATTTTATCTCCGCCTGCTCCAGGGTGTTCTGGGACATGCTCTGCAGACAGCACCCGGTCTCAGAACTGGAACCAGAACCGATGGGAGCTCAAGTCTCCTCTCCTTGGCAGTGTTAGAGTCAGCACCCCAAAACAGAGAGCTTCACTCCGATATCGGGTAGCAAAAAGAAGCTTTAATGAACATGGGCTCATGGGTCACCAGCAAAAGAGGAAGCTAGCGACCTCGAGTCTAAGGCTGGCAAGCCTTTTCTGGGGCAGTTCTACCAGGGCAGGGGAGCGAGGGTCTTCCAGGGTGAAGTCATCTGGTTGGGCCAGATGTCTGGGTGGGTAAAGGAATTCCGAGTTATGTTAGACATCAGGTATTTTAATCACAGGTTCGACCAGACCATTATGTCCTATCTGAGTTGATTACAGCTATCTGGGCCATTCCCCCATTTTCTCTTTGGGTACTGTCTCAATCATGAGACTCTGGCAATATGCTCTAGAAGATGGTCTTGTGCCCCACCCCTGCAGGCCCAAACTTATCTGCAAGGTCTCAAAAGAGCAAATGGGACCTGACTTGCAAAGCCAACTCTAGGCTGTAGGGACCTTTGGCCTTCACAAAAAGATTTGTCTCCTATTAACTTAGCATTTCAACCTTTTAGGGGTTTGGGGGTGTACCAGGGTGTAGTAGATTCTCTTTGCTGCTTTAAGCTGACATTGGGGTGCTGTTCTTAGGGCCCCAATAGGTTGAAAAGCTAGTAAAGGAACTAAGCTCCAGAGCTTCTGTCAGGAGCGCGTAGCTGTCTGATCCAGTAGCCGAGAGACAGGAAACAGCCCAAATCCGTAGAACTGGTTCACAGGCTTCCAGCAAGTCCAGAGCTCTTAGTCAAGTGGAAATCTGTTGAGATATGTTAAAACTGAGAACAAAAGTTAGAATTTAAATCTTGGGCCCAGTCTTACTAATTTGGGAAGGGCAGGAGTCCCCAAACCAGAAGAGAGAAGTATCATCCTTAGGGACAGACAGGTGGGAAAAACTTAGGCTGTACTTATCTGGAATCTTTTTGGCCTCTGTGAGTTGGATCCAAATTCTATGAGTCTCTTAAGCTCATACAAATTTCCAAAAGACATAAAAATTTTAGTTATTTTAGTATTTTCAATCAGGCTTTATAAAATGAGCTTGAAAACTAGCCATCACTTTGGAGAAGGATCTGATTGTCTAATTCTACCAAGCTGACAAAATTATAACTAGCCCAGCCATCAATACTTGCAGAGATCTGAGAAGGATAACTTATACCTAAGTGCAGAATGAGCAACTTCTGAATCTACTAAAAACAACAGAGACCAGTCCATACCCAGTTAGCCATACCCAGGTCTCTACCTAGCTGGAGGCGGAAGTATCCAAACAGCATCAATCTTCAGCTGCCAGGCCTTTAGGGTGGGCGATTTTTCCCCACAGTAGAGGGACATATGGGAGAAGACTGACCTTACTTTGTCTAGGCAAAAGAGTTCAATCAATTCTCCAATGTCTTCAGATCTAGGCCGGGTTCATGGCAGCAGGCAGGCATTGTGCTATGGCATCTTGCCCAGGTTAGCACTGCTTCAATTCAGACGAAGATCCTGGTGTGTCATAATCTTCTTTGAAGACCTTGGGTTACTGTTAGGATCTGGGAGTCTCTGTCTGAGAAATAAACATTTTAAATGCCATATTCTGCAGATCTCTGAAATATGAGGGCTGCACAGGTATATCTGCATAGAAAAACTTTGCTTCTAGTTACTTATTATAAGCTTAACCCCGAAACTTCTACAAAAGACTAAATCTCAACTCTATAATTAATAACAGTACTCACAAGAATGACTGCTTGTGTTTCTTAATAGCCTTGAATTAGCTTTCATTGTTTTCATTAGTATACTTCACAAATATTTCACTCTAAATCTTAAAAAAGTTTGTTCTCAAAACTATGTGCTGAACTTAGATTTAAGATCTATGTCTGGCAAGATAAGCTGTCTTTGCAACCTTGATCACATACTTATTAACTTGTTTTCAGATAAATTAAAACAATTTCTAGCACATAGAATCTATTTGTACACTCAGCATGGAGGCTGTATGCTCAAATTAGGTCATCTGCCAAAGTTCTTGTCACATAAATATCAATAATGCATGATGACTAATAAAAATAAGCCAATTTCAGCATCTTAACAATTATAGTTATATTCACACATATACAGTTGGATCCAAGTTACATACATACATACATACATACATACATACATACAGATTTAAAGCTAGCTTTCACCCACACATAGTTAACTCTAAGTCACATACATGTCTATATAACCATATATATGTCATAAACATTTTGCATTGAAGAATCAGAAGCTAATTCCAAAATAAAGAAAAACCAAATCAAATTAACCCAAATATCTTACAGTTTCTTTTAAAATTCAGTATTGGCAGGTGTGAGAAACCACAGCAAACAAAATCCACATCACCTCTGACCTTCTATAACATTCTATATCCCTTTTATAGCATTTTATATATACCTTCAGTCGGTCTCCCTAATTGCTTAGGCATCTTTGCTTCAGGCATTCTTTTTCCTGTCCCTTTATTATCCCAATCCTCTGCCTTCTCTATCATTCTCTGGACAACATAAAAACTTTCACAGTTCTTTTTTTGTGGTTCTCTTCAGTATGCATACACTGTAGCAACACACGACCAACATGAAGCATCTGAAACTAGCAATAGAGTTTTTGTTTTTCTTTTCTAATAATAATTTGTTACCAACCTCTGTAAGAGATGACAAACCCACTGGATCTGAATGATCAAAGCAGCAGTCGCTTTGTCTCAGCAACTACAGTCAGTGACTGACCAAAAATGCAATCCAAAATGGAGTCATGTCATATGCTTTTAAATTTTTTTCATGCATAGATTTTAATTATAACAGATTTTAACCTTATTTAATAATTTTTATCACTGTCATATCAAAAACATTTGAACTCCTGCTAAGCTCTGATTCTTGACCAAAAGTGCAGTCACGGCAGCTGTGGGTGGTGACCGACTGCTATTGGGAATAGAGATAGCAAAAATATTTTAACCATTCTGTCTCAGCTTTATGCTTTTAACAAAATTAGAAACAC